>CAKMHV010000009.1:52000-157508 GCA_927349885.1 Psylliodes chrysocephalus
TAGAATTCGATAAAAATATAAATAAAAATTTTTTTCTCAAAAAATAATACATTGTTTTTATTTCAACAATTAATTTTTTAGTTATCAAAGAACACAAGATAAATTAGGATATAATAATTACAAGTGGAAAAAGAGTTGTTAATTACCAAATCCGTTTTTAAGTAATAAACATTTTTTTAACCCTCTATTGCATGAATTTCAAAACTGCTTCAAAATTATTATTTAATCTTCTTAATGTAGAAAATTAAATATAATTAACACTTTTTTTTGGAAACCCTCCACTTCCTCCATTTTTTTTCTATTCCCTTTTGGGTACATTATGCATTCATAGATAAAAAAACTCATTGGTGTTGAACGTTTATTGAAAAAATTATTCATTCATAAAACCGCACAAAACAATTTTTTTTTTTTAAATCGATCATTTGGTCGAACTTTTGTTTAGCAATTTGATATATTTTTAATATGTTTAACGTTGTGTTTTACAGAGATAAATTAAAATTTGGAGATGAAAAAATTCCAAGATATTTAGTCTCAACATTAAATAGTTTAGGTGAATTGTATTTAGTTTTAAAATTATCTAATGAAGTTTCACTATCGATTATTTTAAAATCCAAAAGAAAAGGAAATACTCTTCGTAATCCTTTATCAATTTTAAGAAACTTTTCCATGAGTACATATTGTATTACCAGAAGTTGTAGTAAGAATAAACTCTTTATTCATTAATCTTATAAAAATGTTATTTGGAACTACGCTTATATCATCTACCAAGAATTCTAAAATATTTATATTATCAAAAGAAAATAACCTTGTAGAAGATTTTCCACCTACACTACCTAATGTTGTCTTTACACGTTTTTTGAAGTAGAATTGTTAAATGTTTTGTACATTAAACAAGAAGGTCCTGCACATTTATATGAGTTCTTATACTTATTATAGTAACATAATGGATAATTTGATTAAGTTTCTTTATTAAATTTATGAAAATGTTTATTTCTTCTTGTATTCCTTGAAGAATATCTACAGTAGCATTTTGATTAGAATCTTCAAGATATATGTGAGAAGATCCTTTATTTTCTAATACCATACTATTATTTTCTAGTTCATTTTGTTTTTTAATTAAATTACCCATCATTAATTTAAAATTTTGATTTAAATAATTTATTGATATAAAAAGATTTAGAATTTTTATATTTTTATCAATAGTATAAATTTCGTCTTTGTTACTCGTGAAATTAGAGAAATTAGAGGAAGGGGACGATTTCCAAATTTTATCGGCTATATCTAACGAAGACATTTTCTCAGATACAGTTGAAGAAATATCTACAAATTTTGTCTCTTTCTCTACTCAATCTATTACCTTTTCTCCTTCAGATTTATAGGGGATGGAAGGGTTATTTCTTTTTATTAGCTCAGTTTTATAAAATTCGGGAGAGTAGGGTCGGGTTCTTAGACACAACGCAAATTTTTATAAATTCAATTTAATTTTTGACAGCGTCTGACATTTATTTCAGAGATTAGATGTACCGAAGAGTAACAAAAAATATATATATATATATATATATAATCTGAATATAAAAAAAAGATACCACGCCGTGATTCAGTAGGTAAAATAATAATTATATATATCATGCAATTGTATCTACAAATTATCGTTACAATCCGAGGTACACGTCCGCAAATAGGCCTAAATGTTACAAACGGTAATCCAGAATTGTAAGTAAGCTTTATAAAATGGCTTTACCTCTATATATAACCCTAATATTATCAATTTCTAAGGTAAATTACGTGAATTATCTCGATTATCTCAAAACTTTTGTAGGTAGAATCACAATTAGTGGACCCCAGTTGAGGTCATGTGGTACCCACGATAAATGGGGCCCTTGGCTATAAGGAATAGTCTTACTTTATATCTCTGTTGTCCCGTCGTCCTCAATATTGCGTCGTACCTCTGGCCTGTCTGTAAAAGGAGGGCTAGATCCAGCCGATTTGCTGTAGGGGTTGGTTCTGGGGTACCTGGCTTCCTAAACTAGCTAAACATGCACCCAATCCTTGTAGAATGTTAGCTGGCAGTGTTCAAAAGCTGTAGCAGTTTAGTGATAGTACCACGAAGAAAGCTTGGAAGGAAGTGTATTAGTCCGAAGGAAAGTCGATAGATCCCACAGAAAGAAATACCCAGATATATATATATATATATATATATATATATATATATATATTTTTAAGTGAAGATAATATCAGGTTAGCGGTCCTAAGAAATAAAACTCTTTTCCTTACTTGCTCAATATTTCGCCATTGTTTAATAGCTTCATCAGGAGCGAACTACAAGATTTTTAAATGAAACAATACACTAATAAAATAATTTAAAATTACTACTTACAGGATTTGAGTCAATCGAATAAAATTTTAAATAAAAACAACATTACACTTAAACAAACTTTCGGACAGTGGACACTAAAAATTTAACAGGTTGATAAAATTAAAAATAAAAAGTGTAGACTAGAAATAATTATAGTGAGATAAAACTAAATGATTTTTAATATTGTACAGAGTGATACTTAAATTTTATTTAGAATATTACAATAAATGTTGCTTAGTTGGTTTATGTCAGATTTATAATTAATAGTGTTTTTGGTTTTATTAATGTAGTACATTTCCAGAAATAACCTATTCTTGTATTTGTTTTCTTTTCCTAAAATTTTTATCTCCGTGTAGTCAAACTCATGTCCCGTATTTATATGGTGTTCCACCGCCGCACATGTATTTTTTTTGGTACGGCAATCGCTTTTGTGTTGAGTCACTCTTTGTCTCAACCATTGTCCCGTTTGTCCTATATAACATCCATTGCACCCTGAACAAGGCAAACTGTAAACAACATTGCTGTTGAATAACGTTGGTGTTTTGTCCTTTACTTTTGAGAATACGTTCTTGATCGTTAGCGGATTGTAAGGAGCAATTTTTAAATTAGGAGCATTATTTTTGAACAGGGGTGTAATACGATGAGTTAACGAGTGTATTAGAGGAATTCTTTTATAAATGAACGTAGTTGGTTTATCTTCATCTGTGGGACCATCGTACAAGTTAGTGTTGTATATTAACTTCTTTAAGATGTTCTTTGGATACCCGTTGTTTACAAAACTGTCAAAAAGCTTCTTGAAATTGTCTTGAATAAAGTTATCATCGCTGATGTGTGAGATTCTATTTTTCATAGCAATTACAGTATTGAATTTTTGATTTTTTGGATGGTTAGAATAAAAGTTTAAAAATCTATCAGATGCTGTTGGTTTTTGGTACCAATTTAAACTTATTTTTTGTGTTTCGGTACGTATTACTTTGGTATCTAAGAAGGGCACAGAACATTCATTCTCGGTTTCTATTGTGAACTGTAATCTATCATTGAAGGAATTAAATATATTCAATGTTGTTTGTATTTTGTTGGCTGGAACAGCGCTGATCATATCATCTACGTATTTATACAAGAAACGTAAATTGAACGGTAACATTGGAATTACACTATCGAGTAACTCATCTAACACTATTGTAGCTAAAATAGGACTTATAGGAGAACCCATTGGAGTTCCAAACTTCTGCCAGTAAAAATTATTATTAAAACTGAAGTAGGTATTATTTATTATGAATTTGGTGAGAATTAAGAAGCTTTCTTTGGATAAAGTAGTGTGTTTTTCAATAATATTCCACCTCTTTTGTAAAATGTCAATTACCAAATCTGTAGGAATGTTGGTAAACAGTGAAACGACATCCAAAGAGATCAGAACATAATTGTCAGGTAAAGTAATACCTCTTACTGAGTTGGCAAAAGAGAAAGAGTCCTGAATATTGTAGTTGGTTCGATCTATTAAAGCATCTTTTAATATGTTGGAAAGAAATTTTGAAATTTCATAAGTAGTGGAATTTATCGAACTGACTATAGGGCGTAAAGGTACATTGGGCTTGTGAATTTTAGGTAGACAATATAATTTAGGAAAAGATGAGTTATAGATGGTTAATTGCTTGGCTTTTTGTTCGGTCAATTCTTTTTTTTGTTTTAAGGTTTTAATTAGGTTATTGTAATTATTTTGAATAGACGTCGTCGGATCTTTATGTATTTTTTCATATGTAAATGTATCACTTAAGAGCAAGTCAGTTTTTTCGATGTAATCATCTTTATCCATAGCCACTGTGCAACCACCTTTATCAGATTGCAAGATATATAACTGAGGATTATCCTTTAAAAAGGACCTAGACTCTTTAAACAATTTGTTGAAAATAGAGGGTTTCTTGAATTTATCTTGTTGTAAAAAATTGGTAACTATATTTGTTGTTTTACATCTAATCGTATCTTTGATTTCCGTGGGTGCAACATGTATAATGTTTTCAACGTCTGCCAAAAATGTGTCAAGCTTTAAATCAGCCTTAGTACACTCTATTCCAAACTTCGGTCCAAGAGATAGAAAATCCGATATATGTTCGGGAATGTCTGTGTTTGATATGTTTTTAAACCATTTACTGTTATCTTTAAATGCTACTTTTATGTCGCTTGGGACGTTTAGTTTAAGTTTATTAATTTTGCATATGTTTTTTTGTTTCACGTCTTTATGTTCCTTTTTTATATATATATATATATATATATATATATATATATATATATATATATATATATATATATATAGGTGTAGGAATCACAGTCAAAGATTATATAAAATCCACTGAATGGTGTAGAAATCACAAAGATTTATCAACTAATTCTTTAGACTGGTTTCACAGTTTTTATTCTTTTAGCTCAAGTCAAATCCTAGATACACTAGAGAAAATAGCACATGCTACCACAAAGTTGAGCAGATAAAAACTAATAAAAGGAAGTTCCCAAAATGGTGGGAAGTCAATGGAAGGTCTTGACTATTAAAGACTAGCAGGACAAAGTCTGGTAAGAGTGTGGCCCCTCAGTAAAAGAAGAATGTGACACTTCATAAAAGTGAATGTAAACAAAAACAAATAATAATTAACCTATATTTAAAACCATCACATATGTAAAAGAGTTATGTGTACTATTTCTTGTAGTAACAGGCATTTCTTTGGGTTCTAAAGTATTCATTAAAAGTAATCATTCTAACAAAATAATAGGAAAGGTTAGAATAGGGTTGAAAGTAGAATAAGCTACAAAATTAGAAGTCTTACGATTCATACAACGGTTTCTGTAAGTAAAACACATCCAAAATAGAATAGGCCTAGATTATAAAGTAGATTAATGTAGAATAGGTTAGATTAGAATAGAATAACTTAGAATAGGGTAGAATAGATTAGGATTAGATTAGAATAACTTAGAATAGATTTAGGATTAGATTAGAAGTTAAATTAAATCATAAATAAAAATAAAGTTGTGTATTGTTTACTAGCTCTGCCATTTTAACTTGGCTACGATATTTTGACCCGTAACAAATCACCACTTACTATTTTGCCTATTAATATTTGCGTTAATAATTTTGTTTAAAAGAATTTAAAAATTAATACATTTCGATTTCTCGAATATATTGGATACCTACTTTATTCTACCAACCTTTGAACGGAATATATTTAACTCAAATTAGGACAAACCGTATTAAAATATAATCTAAGAAGCGAAAGAGGCTTAGCCTAAACTCTCGATGGAAGCACACTGTTTATTAATAGAGATGGTTGTTACTAACCGCTCAAAGAAAATCCTCTACGTAAATTCGGACGTTAAAAAAACTCTATTAATAAATTATTATCATGTCAGTCAACCCTCGAAAAAACAACATTGGTGACATATGTCGTCACTAGCCCATAATTAAAATGTTAATAAACAATCTAGAGATAATTATATGAGAAAATAATAAAATAAGCACTTACTCTTAGGGCATGTTAAATTTCTCTCATCAATATATATTAACTTTCAACATTTGGCCTAGCGTCCTGGATAAAGACAAATAATTTAAAAATATCATTGACCTTTTGCCCCGGTCGGTGTCCCATTTCGAGCCTAGAGTGACCTATTTTCTCGAGTCAGGCCGTGACGTCATTGAATCGCAACGTACGTCATCATTCTACTTTACGGGTTTCTATGGCGATTGCAGGCCGAAGAGGGCATGATTGAAAATCTTTTGAAAATCGTAAAATTGTATAAAATTCGTTTTTGATTAAATTCGACTTTTGTAATTAATAGAATTTGGCTATTTCGAAAATAATTATGTTAGTTTAGTTATTCAAAATTGAATAAATAAAAATATTTATTAGTGTTGCTAAAAATATGAAAATTATTATTATTATTATTACACAGAATCTCTTCAAGCTACAGCTAAATTATTTTGAAGTTTTTATCTATACTCTTTTATTTATTTTTTTAGATACCAGATGATTTTGAAAACTGTTCATTTTTTAAATGATGGATAAACCTTAACATATTAAGAAGTGGGTAGAACCACACAAATGTCTCCAAAGTTCTTATTATTCACCACACAAGAGTCAGCTCACTGACTCTATCAAAAAAAAAAAAGAAAAATATAAAACATAGAAAGACCTTTAAAAAGTTGACTGGAAAATAACCTTCTACTAGAGTAGTTTTGCATCTCTATTTAATAAAAATATACCGGATCTTCAAGATGCAGCAGCAATTTCTGATATTGCCTCCTTCGGGAAATTCAAAATGAACCTATTATAAGTTCGAAGGTGTGTAATCTAAAAACCCTTCTGCAAGAATATCCAGAACCTCCTGAAAGTTTTGTCTGAATCAGAAGAAACATCTTTAATATCTGATTCAATAATTTAATAATGAGCAGGATCTTCAAAACCAATGAACTCTAAAAATAATTGAAAATAAACCGAAGATATATTTAAGATTGCCCAACAGTGTTTTTAAAATTCTCATATTTATGAAAAGGAAAGTGTAACTTACAAAAACCTTTTACATTTCTGTGTAAATTAATGGTATTGTTACTTAAAAGAATTCATTTTGTAAGACGATGTATCTAATAATTTATTAAAATGTTTAATTGTGTTTTTTTTTTTATTAATTAATCACATTTTAGAAATTATAATAATTGTATACAAACAAAAATGTAAAATCTGTAAAAAACCTATTATTAAAAAATAAAAGTATCTGAATAAGATAATCGGAGTAAAAGACACTTTATTTAATAATAATAAAAAATATATACAAGTCCTAACAATAATGCAGTTGCATAAATTAACATTTCCTCTAAAAATTCATTATCAAATTCAACTTGCTATCTATCTCAATATTTACTTCCAATTGTTTGAGAAACAATGCAAACTACTTTATGTTCATGTGTAATTATTATTCCGTTTACTGTGCAAATATCTTCTTTTCTCAAATTATTTATGGAAAATCGCATTATCTCCATATACTTGCTTGAGTTTTTTTTTGCAATATTATCTTTATTATTGAAGTTTATGTGTCTGTGATCTGATAAACTCTCTTCGTCATACACATGCCAGTCTGTAACAAAATTACTCAAGTATGTTGATGCTATTGTTACATCAAGTACCTCCTTTCTGTTTTTTGTTATAAAGGTCGGTTTATTGCCTACATTTGTTATGTCTAAATTATTTGCCCTAATAAATTGTAGTAAAGATTCACCTCTTTCGTTGGTTGATTCTGACTGCTATCAAATCTCTGGAGCAAGGTTTCCCAGAGTGCCGACCGTCCAGCTTAATTAGTCCGCAGTCTGCTGTTTAGCGCAGGTCATCCAAATGATCCCTGCGCTAAACGATGTTCTAAGGAACTGTGGTGCTCCTTCATTGCCTGAAGGGACAGCTAGAGCCTTTCCACAAGAGTTTCTTGTATCAAGTCTCCTTGTGTTTGGTCTAGGGTTGTATCTGGGTGCCTTCTGTGAATGACAGCCAGTCGGATACCCCTCAAAGTTTCGCTGTACGAGCCAGCCGATGCCGGAGCATTTCTAGCCCGCTTAGTTCCACTTCGAGTGGGGGGAGTCTGCGACTCAGATCGGGGCCTTTTATCCCCTTTTTTCGTTTGGTCCTCCCTCCGTTGGGTTCGTTTTTGGGCTGCATTCTTGTGGGGATTTTCCTCCGTCCACGTTCCTGCCATTTTCTTAAAGGTTTTTTCGGTCTTTCAGCAGGCTTAAGCTCTGCTTTTTTCCCCGTTTCGGTAGTCTGTTTTCACAGATTCTCCTCCCATTAAGAGATAGAGTCCTCTGATTTCGCAGTTCCTCCTTCCCTTGAGTCCAAAGCTAACGCAATATCTCCGACAGTCATGTTTAAGGAGCTTGAGTCGTCTGTATCCGACTCTTCTCTTTAAGTGTTTTTTTTTTTAATTATTTTTACTTATATTTGTTCCCACGAGTATGGGGGAAGGGGTTTGTCCAACTTTGCAGTGCTCCCTGTACAGAATCAAGACGCTACTTGGAGTTTTCGCCCGGTCCCCCAAGGAAACTTTTTTAACTTCTATAAGGGAGGAGGCCATGGCCCCCGTGGTAGTCCAGATAATAACATTCTTACAATCCATGTACCTTTTATTTAAAAAATATATGTGCTAATAAGGGTATGGCTATTGGCAATGACCCCCTAGAGCCGCCCTTGTTTGATAAATTTAATTTAGTTCATGTTCACTTTTAAGTAATAAATTCCAACTCAATCTTATGACTAGTTTTAAAGTTGCACACTATTTTTACAAAGGCTACACTTCTCCACAAAACACCTACCTTACCTTAAATATCTTCAAATTTATTTCACACTGTACAATGCGCCTATTTACAGTAAAAAGCCAATAACTACAAAAAATAAACACAATAAATTCACAATAAGGCGAGTAATTACATTGGGCCTAGTGAGCCAGCCTCCCTCAAGACTTCGCCAGGCTCCCTCCAGGAACAGAGCAACTTTTAATTTTTTATTAGCCGATCGCTTGCTGGAATTATTCTTGACCGAACAGGAGATTAAAGCTTATTTTATGAAATCCACGCGAGACTTTTTTATTATTTGTCTTGTATAGGTACCAAGTTTTTTCATTTTATACAGGGTGTAACAAAAATATGTACAGTAAATTTAGCTAGAGTTTTTGGGCTCAAAAAATAGTCGATTCAAGATAACTTGGTTGTATAAAAAAATTGATAGTAAAATGCTTATATAGAGTGTTAAAAATAAATTTTAAAAGTTATTTTTTGCTTTTACTCTAAAACGACAACCTATTTTTATGAAAATGTACATGGGATGTAGATATATACTTACTTAAAAGGTCTTTACAAAAACATACCACATATTTCTTAGAGATTCCTGGAGATGTACCACCCCCGGAAGTATCGAGGCTAGTGGAGTACTGCCAGAGAAGACATCTGCCATTACTTCTTGGATGCGACGCCAACGCGCACAGCACTGTATGGGGAAGCAACGACATCAATCAAAGAGGTGAGCAACTTTTAGAATATATTTTTAATAAGAACCTTATTGTGCAAAATATTGGGAATACTCCAACATTTGTAACAAGGGCAAGAAGTGAGGTATTAGACATCACATTAAGCACACCGAGCATTAAAGATCTAGTTAAAAACTGGAGGGTATCGAGTGAACCATCTCTATCTGATCACAAGATAATTGTGTTTACGTTAGAGAGCGACATTCCTGAGACGATCCTCAGGAGGAATCCTAGAAAAACAGACTGGGACAAATACAACACCATTCTAAAACAAAATTTAGCACGTATCCAGACAAAAAAGGAGCCGGGGCATCTACTTGCTCTGGAAAGCGATCTCGAAGAACTTAATGGGGCAATACTTGAGGCATATGAATCAAGCTGCCCCATTCAAAGAAATAGGACTAGTAGGGATGCTCCTTGGTGGAACCGTCATCTGTCAAACTTACGATCCGAAGTGCGGAAGCTCTATAATAGGGCCAAGCACAGCGGATATTGGCAGAGCTACACCGAGGCGCTTACTACCTACAACAAAGAAATCAGGAAAGCTAAACGTAACAGCTTTAGAAAATTCTGCGAGGATATTAACTCTACACCTGAGGCAGCGAGACTGCACAGGGTCCTGGCAAAAGGGAGAGTTGATACAGTTATGGCATTAAAGAAACCAAATGGAAGCTTCACGGAGAGTGAGGAGGAAAGAGCTCGCCTCTTACTCGAAACTCACTTTCCTGGAAGCACACCTTTTCTAATAAGGGACACAACTAAGGTAAGCAGACCCCCAAGAGAGGCCGCTGTAGTGGCCAAGCAAATATGCAGCAGAAATCGGTTAAGGTAGGCCGTAAACACTTTTAAACCGTTTAAGTCTCCAGGTGTGGATGGAATATTTCCTGCCCTGCTTCAGCAGGCACAGGAGGAATTACTACCACACATAATCCGGCTATCCCGGAGCAGTCTGGAGCTGGGATATATACCAGAAGCATGGAGAAGGGCCAGAGTCACCTTTATTCCAAAAGTAGGGAAAAAGGATACCACACATCCTAAATCTTTCCGTCCAATCAGCCTCACATCCTTTGTATTAAAAACAATGGAGAAGACTGTTGATAACTATATCAGAACAGAAGTCCTGGAGAGGGTGCCACTCCACCACAGCCAACACGCGTACCGAGCAGGAAGATCTACAGAAACTGCCCTGGTACAGTTGACTGATGTAATCCAGGATGCACTGACAAACAAAGAAACGGTCGTGTGTGCCTTTCTAGACATAGAAGGAGCTTTTGACAACACGCCACACGAATCTGTAAAAAGAGCACTTGCATACAGAGGAGTAGATAACATCACATTCAGATGGATGGCTCAGCTGTTATCTTCGAGAACTGCAGAGACACAGATAGGGCAGGACACCATCTCCATCTGCACAACCAGAGGATGTCCACAAGGAGGAGTTCTATCCCCACTTATGTGGAGCCTAATCGTAGACGAACTTCTATGCAGATTGACTGACCTCGGCATACCCTGTCAAGGTTATGCCGACGACATAGTCATATTTGCAAGTGGCAAGTTTAGTAATATCCTGTGTGATATAGTCCAAAGAGGACTAGAACATACCAAAAGATGGTGCCGTGAAGTGGGGCTTAGTATAAACCCTACAAAAACAACACTAGTAGCCTTTTCAAGGAAAACAAAACTTAATCTCAAAACCGTTAAATTAGACGGGATAGATATAGAATGGAAAAATGAAGTCAAATATCTAGGCCTAACCCTGGACAACAAACTTCTCTGGAACACACATGAGAAAGAAGTAGTAAATAAGGCCACAAAAGCCCTAATGGTATGCAGAAACATGGCGGGTAAACGATGGGATGTAACCCAAACATACTGCGATGGATGTATACTGCAATAGTGAGACCAATCATCACTTACGGGGCTATAGCCTGGAGTAACAGAACTAGTTTAGTTACTACGAGAGCTAATATCTCAAAAGTACAAAGACTAGCCTGTGTTTGCATTACTGGTGCAATGAGAACCTGTCCTACGGCCGCAATGGAGGTGATCTTAAACCTCACCCCTCTACATTTGATGATAGAGAATGTGGCAAAAAGGACACGATATAGAATGATCAGGAGCGGAGTAATCAGACGAAAGTCTACTTGCTTCAGGACTAAAGATACCTGGGACATGCCCCAGGATGAAATGCAAAAGAAGTAAAGTTTTGTGAAAATCTTCAAAACCACAGAGCTGGGCTGCAAGAAAGAATGGAGCCAAGAATCCATCGCGCTTGCAACCGAAAGACGTGCTATGGTATGGTACACGGACGGTTCCAAAACCATAGAAGGAACTGGAATAGGAGTGTATGGGCCGAGAACCAAGCACTCCGAAAGCTTGGGAAAATACCCAAGCATCTTCCAGGCGGAAATTCACGCCATCGAGAAGTGTATCCAGTTTAACATCGAGAGAAACTATCATAGACAAGCTCAAGACAGCTCAAAAATGGTATGGAGATGCCTAGAACAATTGAATGAGCTAGGCGAGAAAAATAGAGTTACTCTCACTTGGGTCCCGGGACATAACGAGGTACAGGGTAAAGAGATTGTAGATAGTCTTGCAAGGAAAGGGGCTCAAACACCCTTTGTAGGACCTGAGCCGTTCTGCAGTATCAGCAGTAACATTATATTAGAAGAGATTAAAAAAGAATTGGGTAGTAGAAGAACCGATAATTGGAACAATCTCTTGGGGCTGAGACAGGCCAAGATACTTCTGGGTGAATATAACCAAAAAAGATCGGAAGCCTGCATCTGCCTGAGCAAGAACAGGCTACGTATTGTAACAGGGATCCTTACCGGACACTGCCGACTAAAAGGACACCTAAGTAAACTGAGAGTAGTAGAGGATAGTGAGTGCAGATTCTGTGAGGAGGAGGACGAAACCTCCATTCACATCCTAACTGAATGTGTAGCACTCCAGAATCCAAGGGCACTATATTTAGGAGGATATCAAATAGAAGAGGGAGACTTACCTAACTTGAAGCCTCTTCAAATCCTACACTTCCTTGAGAAAATAGGATTGGAAGGGTCGCTATAGGCATTGAGACATTTCCTTAGTGCAGTGGCGACAGAAGGGGGCACAATAGATCTTTTAGGTCGCAGTGTATTAACACCCCATTATCAACATAACATAGACCAAAATAAGTCGATTTAAGTAAAATTACCTTAGTACGAAGTTGCTTCGTTTAGACTCCAGAGGGCCTTGAATTTACAATTTTTAAATCGTTTTTCCCATTTAAATTTAAAACGACATATGCGATTTTGCTGAAATTTGGTATATTGGTAGAGTTTTATGTGGCAAAAAAACGGTATTAAAATTTTGTCCGATAAGAATACATAGGCGTAGAGCTTGATTTTTAAAAATTCTTGCAAGGGTAAGGGGTCGATTTATGATTAACTTTTTAGGGGTTGATTTTTACAACGTGGATCTATTTTTTAAAAACTACTACCTTTTTTCCATAAAAAAGTTACTCTTATTGCAAATCGCTTAAAGCAACCGTTTTCGAGAAAATTGAAGGCAAAGAGTTTGGTAAACCTATAGTTGAAAAACGAAAAGTAAAATTACTTATTTTTTTATGGGTATCTCACAGATTAATAAACATAAATTTATGAAAATTGTGACGTGTTAAACTTCCCAAAAAACTCATAAACACTAAAGAAAAAAATATTTTCAAGTAATGTCGAAGAAATTTTATTATGAAAAATTATTTTTTGTCTGTGGGTCAATTTTTTTCTCTCAACTTTACAATCGGAAGGTAAGTGGCAACCCAAACCCCCGAAGAAATTTGTGGGCACGCCACTGTCAATGAATACTTTTTGTAAATGGAATAATCAAATCAGGACAGAACAATAGCTATGTACATGGCCTTATCACAATTTTTTTATTTTAATTTAGCAAAAAGAAATTGTAAATAATTTTGCCTAAAATTATTCTGGTTTTTAAGTATTTCTGTCAGTTTCTTGTTGTTGAAGTGTACGTGAGCGTAATATACCAGAAATTATGGAATACACTGTACTTGAACTGACAGATATGCATTTTGTTTATGGAAGAGCGAACGGAAACGGTCTTTTAGCTAAATGTCTGTATATTCAAAAATATCCAAATCGCAGAGCACCCTCACATAGGCTATTTGCCAGAGTCCATCAGCGCCTGAGAGACGAAGGTTCATTTAGTAACAGGCACCATGATCGCGGCCGTAATGTTACAGTGCGTACACCAGCAATTGAAGAGCGAATTTTAAGAAGTGTAGAAGAAGATCCAGGGTTATCTGTAAGGAGAATTGCAGCGCGAGAAAACGTGAGTCGCTATACTGTGTGGATGACTCTTCATACACAACTACTGTATCCATACCACATCCAAAGGGTACAAGCCCTTAATCCTCCAGACTATCCCGCTCGTGCCAATTTCTATCGTTGGTTATTAAGAAAACTGGTAGAAGATTCTTTTTTTCTGTCAAACATTTTATGCACTGATGAAGCAGGGTTTACCAAAAATGTAATTATTAATTACCACAACAACCCATTACTGGTCCGATCAAAATCCTCATGCTGTCATAGAAAGCCAACACCAAGTTCAATTCTCAGTAAACGTTTGGGCGGGAATTCTTGGAGATAGACTTATTGGACCATTCTTTCTACCCAATAGGTCAATTTTAAAACTGTTCAAACGTCACCAATTCCTAATTATTATTATTCTTTTAGGCTTAATGGACAAAATTACCTTTATTTTTTGGTAAACCATTTACCAATACTTTTGGAGGAAGTTCCAATAGCACAGAGGCAGATTTTATGCACGATGGTGCACCACCTCATTTTCCACTAGTCGTGAGAAATCATTTAAATCAAGTTTTCGAGAGGCGTTGGATAGGACGTAGTGGTCCACAAGCTTGGCCAGCTAGATCACTAGATCTTGATTTCTACTTATGGGGTCACTTAAAAGCTTTGGTTTGCTCAGTGCTGATTAATACTGAAGAGCAATTACGACAACGGATAATTGACTGCTCCAATCAAATTCGTACAACGCCAAGGATTTTCGATAGGGTACGCAGATCCTGGAGGAGAAGAGAAGGTATCTGTATTGAAATGAATGGTGGCCACATTGAACATATACTTTAAATAAAAGAGTCAGACTGATGTGATAAAAAAATACGGTACTTTCCATAATAGTAATAAAATATTTTTCACTTTAATTTCTCATTGTTTTATTATTTAAAATAATTTCGGCGCTTCTCTTGTTTAACAGGACGATTTGGTAATTCTAAATTGAAATAACCACGCCATAATTTTCATAAATTTATGTTGATTAACCTGTGAGCAACCCATCAAAAATTAAATACATATAGTATTTTTAATACAAATCCCGATGCACGTCAGCAATGACGTCGGTCATTCGTCATAGTACTACCAACTAATTAAAATGTCCCTAACTAAGCTAATAATCCGAAAAAGTCACGTATAGTCACGAGCATTCATGAACGTAGTCATATTACTAAAAAGTCGAAAACTGTTATGGTGATTATTTTGATAAATTTAAGAATTATTTAAATTATTTAGCTTATACATGTCTAATTCTTGATAATATAAAATTTATAAAAACATTATTAAATGTTTAGTACTCAAAAAATAATACTTTACATTAAATAATTTTGACATTCTGTACGCCCATGAAGCTCGTATTTATAGAGAAGAAATGTCATTACAGCAATTGGTACACCTTGTTGCGGTGTTGCAACCCCTTTTTAAAAAATTTCACTGATTTAGTTAGGTTATGTTTATGTTGAGTTAATTATTGATTGTGCATTTTGTTTTCTGTAATTTAAAATCCTTTTGCCTGTATTTTTAAGCTTTGCCAGTTATAATTATAAAAAGCTGTTTTTCAAAACAACCATAGAGTGTATAAGCTGATTATTTGTCGTTTAATTTTTATATACAAAATGCCTAAAAAACTAAATAGTCCTTGTAAGGAGTTTAATCCATTATTTTGAATGAGAGCGTGATAATGATAGACCACGTTTACCTTTAACTGCTGTAAGAGAGGTAAGTTACAAGTTATAAAATTTAATAGAAATATGAAATTATTTTCTTGTCTTTTTTAGTGTGTTGCAGCATCTCTAAATAAAAATATTTCTACTGTCAGTAGTATTTGGCAAGCAGTCAAGAATAATGAATGATTAAAATCGCTAATTAAAAAGCATTCATAAACAAAGGATTACCTACTAATACAATAACACTGGATACAAGTGGAATCCGAAGTGGTATTTATAATATGTATGAAACAAGTAAGTATAAAGACAAATCTATTTATTCAATCATAATTTATTTATATTACCTATAAAAGTTTTAATTTGTATACAGTAATATAAATACATACTTATTTGCAGGTCAACATATAACTTTGGAACCTTTAAGAGAAAAGTTGATTGAGACAAAAATGTTTAATGGCTATATTGCATCATTGTCAACTGTATTAAAAGAATGAAGGAAAAAAGATAACCAAGACGTGAACTGTAAATAGGTCAGTTTTTAAGAAATTTTAGAATTACAACAGAAGCAGTTCGTTGTCATTGATGAAACATGTATCGTTCAAAATAAAACATTAAACAACTCCTGGGAAAATAATGAAAAAGGGTGTTAGACCTACAAAAATCGATGGCAAGAGATAAAACCAAATTTGAAGCAAATTAAGGTATCAGTAATTGTGTAAATCAAGTAAAAAAAAATATTAATATTGAAATGACACATCATATTGAAGATTTAATGGTAGATACGCTATTCTAGCAATCATATAAAGACAATTTAATTGGAAAAATTTGATTACAGTGGTCAATAAACATCTACATGTTTTACACATTTTCAAGATGTACAGTGACACCCAAAAATGCCTTTTTTTTCAGAAATAAACTTTAAAACAATATCAAAAAATTAAAAATTAAGTTACAAGATTTGATATAACGGTGTACCTAACATTATATCATTGATATAATGTGTTGTTTCGATATTACAGTTTAGAATATAGTGATATTGACACACGTTATATGAAATGGCAACTAAATAGAACTAAATAAAACATTCTTTTTTCAGGTGCAAACCACCAAAAAAAAATATGGTAGATAATTACCTAAGCAGAACAATATAGACAAAGTATTACGTAATCTTCCCAGCCATTTTATTTTTAACTCCATTGAACTTATTTGTGACCTTTCTAAGCAATATAATAATAAACATATTGGCAGAGAGGGATTTTTTAATAGATTGGAAATTATTTTTATTATAATTAACCCTAATAGCGATATCAATGACTGCGATTCAAATACTTGCGATCTGGATTAGGAGAAATAAAAGAATTTTATAGGAATAATGAAGATTAGTAGATGAATAATTGTTTTTTATGAGAAAATAGTGTAATTAAAAAAAAAACATTGTCTAATTTTTAAAACAATAAACAGTTTGATATATTTCTTATATATCTGTATTTTTATTTAATTTATTCCAAGATATCAAAAAAATATTTGACTGAGAATAACATTTTTCAAATGTCTTTTGAAGCTGATAGAATGGAGAATCTTGATGTTTGAGTGATGAATCTATTGTTCATACATGTTTCGATAACTTTAGAGTTGAAAAGAAGTAGCGATATCTGTTTATTTTTGAAGCATTTCTGGCTATCTTGAATACTTGAGCTACGTTACTGAAAGTGAGATTTACTAAAGCACCTACTCAAATATTTTAACAATTTCCTTCTTGTATTCAAATATTTTAGCATTTTCAAACTTTAATTCTTTAAGTATAGGTATCTACTGACATGATGAATCCTCCACATGCCTTTGTAGTTTTCATTTTTTCAATGACCTCTTTAATTTTATGGGGTGTTGTGGTTTATAACTTAAATGCAGTTCTGTTAAATAACTTTCTTGGTGAAATTAAATTAGTTTTAGATATTTTCTGTGCTAATTCTAAACCAATTTTGATCCATCTGCAATATACTACCTTACAGTTTTATTTTCCATGACTTGCGTAATATGTTTAAAGCTTTTTTGTTCAGATGTTTATTATTCATAAAGGAATTCAATATTTTAAAATATTTTAAAACTAATTGTTCCTACTATATAGTAACATAACAAATACATAACCTTACAATTTTAAAAAATTCTAAATTCCTCAACTATTCTGACGATTAGGCAACACTGCAAGGCCGTGACGTCATAAATGATCTCTGACGTGCATCGGGATTTGTATTAAAAATACTATACTTGTTTTTCAAATACGGGTTCAGTAAAGTGTTTGCCTTCAATTTTATCGAAAACTATTGCTTTAAGCGACTTGCAATGAGAGTACCTTTTTTATGGAAAAAAGGTAGTAGTTTTTAAAAAATAGACCCATATTGTAAAAAAAATCAACACCTATGTGGTAAATCTACTTTATAAATATGTTTTGTTTTATTTACTTTTCTATTCTCTTTAACTCATTTTCTCTATCTCCCTCTAATTGTATGAAACATTTAATCATATCTACGCTGAACGTAGAGAATTCAAAGTACTGTTTTTTTTTTCTAGAAGAAACCGCTTTTTTGTTACTATTTTATTTCGCCGATTGTGGGCATTTTTACGAATAAAATCAGTTTAGTTTAAGTCTCGTTTTATTAAACATCAATTACTTCATTTGGCGACAGGAAAATCGGTAATAAAACAATAAGTTCGAATATGTCGGTCGGTAAAATAAATGAGTTTCAACCGGGGAAAAGTTGGAAAACTTACATAGCTGGGTTAGAACAATATTTTATAGCAAACAAAATTGTAAGTGAATTAAAAGTGCCTACCTTAATAACAGTAGTCGGCGATGCCACATATGAATTAATGGTAGATTTATGTAGTCCGGAAAATCCAGAAGATAAACCTTATGAGGTTTTGGTAAAAATAGTTAAAAGCCATTTGGAACCCGATCAGAATAAGAAGACAGGAGCAAAATGAAACTATTTCAGATTATAGTGCAACTCTTAAAAATTTAGCAAAATCTTGCGATTTTAAAGACATCCTTGAAGAAAATCTTCGTGACCAGTTTGTTTCTGGATTATACAATTAAACAATTAAACAGCGTCTTTTTTCTGAGAAATTTATAAATTACGCAAGAGCCTTTGAAATAGCTAGAAATATGGAAGCCGCTGAAAAGCAAGTTAGTCAGGTGGAGTGTTCTCAAATTAATAGAATTCAAAAAGAAGGAACTCATCACTTATGGTGCTCATTACAGTGGACAATTCAACAGGGGTAGAGCTCATCGGGGCGCAAGAAACCATCAGGAGTGTCTAGTATGTGGTAAAAAAAATCACAGCTCTGGTGAGTGTTACTTTAAATTTTCATTTTGCAATAATTGTGGAAAAAAAGGACACATCCGGTCAGTTTGTAAACAGAAATATCTTGTCAATGCAAACAAAAATCAAAATTTCTACATAGGCAATAACGAGGCGCAGATCAACGAAATTGGAAATTTAAATTTAAACAAAAGTGATTCAGACTCTGATTGTTCTGTTAATTTATATAATATTATAAGCAATGAAAAAAATAATTATTGTTCTCCTATTAAATTAAATATTCAAATTGAGGGTATTAAATTGTTGATGGAAGTAGACACAGGGTCAGCTGTTTCGTTGATTTCAGAAAGTATTTACAGAAGAAATTTTTCTTATTTACCTCTGTCACCTACGAAACTAAGGTTAAATTCGTACACAGGGAATCGCATCAACACTCTGGGTTACATAATTCCTAAGATTACACATAATGAAATAAGTTTACCATTAAAGCTTTACATTGTTCCTAAAGGTGGTCCGTCTTTGCTGGGAAGGAAATGGCTTTCGGAATTAAAAATTAATATTATAAATAACATGGTTTGTAAATAATATACAATCTAAAGATTTTTCTACACTTAAACAAAAATCACATAATGGGTGCTATGATTGAACGTTTACGTTATCCGTAACGTACATGTTAGGCCGAGTTTTAACAGAAATGAGGCAAATTCGTATGATGAAAAATTTTTTTCAACACGTTACTGTTATTTTCCGCCTGTTATCTTCTAATTTAACAGTTTTCCATCATCCGAACTTGCCTCGTTACTTTTAAAATTCGGCCTAACATGTACGTTACGGATAACGTAAACGTTCAATCATAGGACCCATTATCGGGGACAATAGAATTAAGAAATTAATTTCTGAATATGATTGTATCTTTGAAAATAAACTAGGTAACAATTTTAAAGCTAGTTTACATTTAAAAGCAGGTGCGATACCGGTATTTTTTAAGGCTCGTTCGCTCGCAATAAATTTAAAAAATAAGGTAGAATGTGAATTAGACAATCTTGTAGCAACTGGGGTTTTGTCTCCTGTTGATTATAGTGAGTGGGCTAGCCCTATTGTACCTGTAATTAAAAAAAATGGTAATATCAGGATTTGTGGGGATTTTAAGAGGTCTGTGAATCCAAATTTGCAGATTAGTCAATACCCTCTTCCGAAAATTGAACAGATATTTGCAAATTTATCTGGAGGGGTACTTTTTACTAAACTCGATTTATCTCAAGCATTTTTACAAGTTGAATTAGACGAAGAATCAAAAAAAATTGTTGCAATAAACACTACTAAAGGACTTTTTGTTTACAATCGATTACCATACGGAATTGCATCAAGTCCAAGTATATTTCAAAAAATTATGGACTCACTTTTTTCTAATTTAGAAGGAGTCAGCGTTTTTATGGATGACGTTTTGGTAACCGGAACTAATACAGATCAGCATTTATTGCGTTTAAAAATAGTATTTGAAAAAATAAAACAATCAAGTTTAAAAATAAATTTAGATAAATGTTCATTTTTCAAAAAAGAAGTGAACCATTTAGGTCACACTATTGATTCTAATGGATTACGCCCAAATAATGATAAAATTTTCGCAATTTTAAATATGCCAAGTCCCACAAATAAAACAGAATTAAAATCATTTTTAGGTTTGGTCAATTTTTATGGGAAATTTATACAAAATTTAAGTTTGAAGTTAAATCCAATATTTAAGCTATTACGTAATAATGTGCAGTGGCATTGGGATAAATCTTGTGAAATATGTTTCAACTCTATAAAAAGCGAATTATCTTCCCCTAAAGTGTTGGTACACTATAATCCGTCTCTACCTTTAGCCTTGTTTTCAGACGCTAGTTGTTTAGGGGTAGGAGCATATCTAGCTCACATATATCCAAATAATGACTTTAGACCGATCGCGTTTGCGTCGCGGATATTAAGTGAATCTGAAAAAAATTATAGTCAGATAGATAAAGAGGCTTTGAGTATAATATTTGGCATAAAGAAATTTCATGATTATCTTTTTTTAGAGAATTTCTTTCTTTATACTGATCACAAGCCTTTGATTGCTATTTTCGGAGAAAAAAAAGGTATACCTCAAATTGCGGCCAGTCGTTTACAAAGATGGTCTATAATATTATCAGCTTACCAATATGAGATTAAATTTATACGTTCAGAACAAAATTGTAACGCCGATGCTCTCTCTAGGTTACCGGTTCCCTCTGAAACTAACGACGCAGGCGATTCCGGATACATTTTTACTTTCCTATCTGTATACAGATATAAGGAAAGTATAGGAATCATGATTTTTTTCGACCTCGAGTTTTCGACGGATTTTTACGTTTTGAGGTCCCCTGAATCCGTTTTGACTATTTTCGCGATGATGTCTGTCTGTCTGTGTGTGTGTGTGTGTGTGTGTGTGTGTGTGTGTGTGTGTGTGTGTGTGTGTGTGTGTGTGTGTGTGTGTGTGTGTGTGTGTATGTGTGTATGTGTGTGTGTATGTGTGTGTATGTGTGTGTGTATGTATGTGTGTGTGTGTATGTGTGTGTGTGTGTGTGTGTGTGTGTGTGTGTGTGTGTGTGTGTGTGTCTGTATAACGCATAACTCATGAACCGATACACAAAAAAACACCAAATTTTAAACTTAAGCTTTGTTTCAGCGTCCAATGAGCTGATTAGATTTTGGGCAGAGTCGGAACATCTGGGGGGGTACTTTATAGGTGGTCATTTTTATATTTTATGGAATATATCTGTTATTTACGTTTGGAGAAGAAAATTCTTCAAATAAAAGTTACTTCTAATATAATTATCTATAATTTTTGTTTTATGCAAAATTTTCCTAAAATGGTCCGTATTCGAGAAATTTGAGAAAATGTATAAAAAATAATTTTTTATAAAAATTGTTCAAATAAAAGTTGTTTGTAATATAATTCTCTATAATTTTTACTTTATACATAATTTCTTTAAAATGGACCGTATTCGAGATATTTGAGAAAATGTGTAAATTTCGAATTTTGAAGAAAACTCAAAAACGGATAAAGAAAAAAACATTAAATTTTAAACTTAAGGTTTATTTCGGCCTGACGTGAAATGATTAGATTTTGGACAAAGTCGGAACATCTGGGGGGGTACTTTATAGAAGGCCGTTTTTATATTTTATGGAATATATCTGTTATTTATGTTTGGAGAAGAAAATTGTTCAATTAAAAGTTACTTCAAATATTATTATCTATAATTTTTGCTTTTTGTCAAAATTTCCTGAAATGGTCCGTATTCGAGAAATTTGACAAAATGGGCAAAATTCTGATTTTTATCAAAATTGTTGAAATAAAAGTTGTTTGCGATATTAATCTCTATAATTTTTGTTTATACATGATTTTTCTAAAATGGACCGTAATGGAAAAATTGTAGGAAAAGTGCAAAATTTAAATTTTTCAGTATTTTCATTTTCAATGAATATCTATAGAAAAATGTTTCGATGTAAATGTATGTGGAAAATGTATATATTTAGTTTATCCTCTAAACATTTATGGAGGTGCTGCAATAGGTTGTACAAAATAACCGGAAAAAGCCTGTAATAACTAGATAGGAAAGTCATGTGTTGGACACATCAGATTTTTTATTTAGAGGACTCTAATCTGCCCATTAATTATAAATTAATTGCAAAAGAAACTCAACGTGATGAAGTTCTTTTTAAACTTTTTAAATTTTGTTATACCGGTTGGCCCAATAATAAGAATTACTTATCGCCGGAAATGCAAAATTATTTTATTAAACAAAATGAATTACATTTAGAACATGGTTGTGTTTTATGGGGTGTACGTGTGGTTATCCCAAAAATTTTTCAAAAAAATATTTTAATGGAAATTCATTCTAGCCATCTGAGTGTAAATAAAAGTAACTCAATTGCTAGATCATATTGCTATTGGTACAATATTGATTCGGACATTGAAAACTTATGCAGAAATTGTGAAATTTGTATCAAACCAACCAAAAACTGTTTTGCAGCCTTGGCCTATATCAAATAAACCTTGGTCAAGGTTACATGTCGATTTTTTAGGACCTATTTATAATAATAAATATTTTATTGTTATTGATTCCTATTCAAAATGGCTGGAGGTTTTTAAAATGCAAAATACTACAGCACAAGCGGTCACAAAACATTTAAGATTTTTATTTTCCCACTTTGGATTACCCGACACCTTAGTTTCGGATAATGGACCACCTTTTACTTCATCGGAGTTTGAAAATTATTTGAAGACAAACGGAATTAAGCATATGTTTTCACCACCTTATCATGCTCAAAGTAAATAAGTTTAAATAAATAATTATTGTATTATTTTCATAAGCAATAATAGTATAATTACTTTTCAATTATAAAAAAAATAATATATTTTTGTTCCTTAAATTTTTGTTTCAAAAAAAAGGGGTTTGTTTATTTTATTTAAATAATAGCTTTAAGATATTATTTGGCTAGGTACTTATATACATATTATTTTCTTTTTATAGTTATTAGAATACCTTTATAAATATGTTTTGTTTTATTTACTTTTCTATTCTCTTTAACTCATTTTCTCTATCTCCCTCTAATTGTATGAAACCTTTAATCATATCTACGCTGAACGTAGATAATTCAAAGTACTGTTTTTTTTTTCTAGAAGAAACCGCTTTTCTGTCACTATTTTATTTCGCCGATTGTGGGCAATTTTATGAATAAAATCAGTTTAGTTTAAGTCTCGTTTTATTAAACATCAATTACTTCAACCTAAAAAGTTAATCATAAATCAACCCCTTACCCTTGCAAGAACTACCCTTTCTGATTAAATAAGTAATTTTTCAATATTACCATTGGATTCAGCAGTAAATTTTATGTCACCAGTGATTTTTTTCGAAGTTTTATCGTGTTTTTTAAGCTTACAATTTCAAAAAAACCACTTTCCAAGTTTGCCCTTTTGACACCCCTAAATCCCTTAATATGCATTTAACGACCCATAGTTATATGAACTTTTTTTACTAGTTTTAGGAGTACTATCACCTCCCGGTTTTTTTTACACTATTTCAATGACACCCTGTATATATTTATGCTATTATTAGTATTTAATATTTTGTTATTATTTTTATGATGTAAATTATACTGTAATTGTAATTATTTTTGTGCCCATCTTGTAATTGGTTTTATACTGTTGGATGGTGTAACCCAAATAAATAAATAAATAAATAAACATCTTTTTTATAAAGTTTTTCTGTGAGAGTTAGAATATACAATTTTGTCGGTTATAACATAAAAAAAATCTGATGTGTCCAACACATGACTTTCCTATCTAGTTAACCTATTGCAGCATCTCTAAAAATGTTTAGAGGATAAACTAAATATATACATTTTCCACATACATCTACCTCGAAACATTTTTCTATAGATATTCATTGAAAACGAAAATACTGAAAAATTTTAATTTAGCACTTTTCCTCCAATTTTTTCATTACGGTCCATTTTAGAAAAGTCATTTAAAAACAAAAATTATAGAGATCGATATCGCAAACAACTTTTAGATTAACAATTTTCTTAAAAATCAGAATTTTGCACATTTTGTCAAATTTCTCGAATACGGACCATTTCAGGAAAATTTGACATAGAACAAAAATTATAGATAATAATATTGTAAGTAACTTTTATTTAAAGAATTTTCTTCCCCAAACGTAAATAACGAATATATTCCATAAAATATAAAAATGACCACCAATAAAGTACCCCCCCAAATATTCCGACTCTGTCCAAAATCTAATCAGTTCACCTCAGGTCGAAATAAAACTTAAGTTTAAAATTTAATGTTTTTTCCTTTATCCGTTTTTGAGTTTTCTTCAAAATTCGAAATTTACACATTTTCTCAAATATCTCGAATACGGTCCATTTTAGAGAAATTATTTATAGGATAAAAATTATAGATAATTATATTACAAACAACTTTTATTTAAACAATTTTTATAAAAAATTATTTTTTTTACATTTTGTCAAATTTCTCGAATACGGACCATTTTAGGAAAATTTTTCATAAAACAAAAATTATAGATAATTATATAAGAAGTAACTTTTATTTAAAGAATTTTCTTCTCCAAACGTAAATAACAGATATATTCCATAAAATATAAAAGTGACCACCTATAAAGTACCCTCCCAGATGTTCCGACTCTGCCCAAAATCTAATCAGCTCATTGGACGCTGAAACAAAGCTTAAGTTTAAAATTTGGTGTTTTTCTGTGTATCGGTTCATGAGTTATGCGACCTACAGACACACACACACACACACACACACACACACACACACACACACACACACACACACACACACACACACATACACACATACACACACACACACACACACACACACACACACACACACACACACACACACACACACACACACACACACACACACACACACACACACACACACACACACACACACACACACACACACACACACACACACACACACACACACACACACACACACACACACACACACACACACACACACACACACACACACACACACACACACACACACACACACACACACACACACACACACACACACACACACACACACACACACACACACACACACACACACACACACACACACACACACACACACACACACACACACACACACACACACACACACACACACACACACACACACACACACACACACACACACACACACACACACACACACACACACACACACACACACACACACACACACACACACACACACACACACACACACACACACACACACACACACACACACACACACACACACACACACACACACACACACACACACACACACACACACACACACACACACACACACACACACACACACACACACACACACACACACACACACACACACACACACACACACACACACACACACACACACACACACACACACGTCATCGCGAAAATAGTCAAAACGGATTCAGGGGACCTCAAAACGTAAAAATCCGTCGAAAACTCGAGGTCGAAAAAAATAATGATTCCTATACTTTCCTTATATCTGTATACAGATAGGAAAGTAATTAGATAGCCTTAACTCCTATATTTGTATATTATATTTCTGTACTTATTTCTGAAAATTTTCTGAAGAAAATAAATTTACATAACAGCGATGATAATTCTATAATTAAATTAGATTTATTTTTGAAATTCACAATTTCCATTTCATTGATATTAAATCTCGCTCAGATGTAGCTCTTTTATTGAAGAAATGTCATCTACAAGACTCTGGTTGATATTTTATTTCTATAAATCGACGTATCCCGCTATTAAACGAGGATTGAAACGTGGGAGATTTTCAAAATTATATTTAGAACCGAACACAGTAGAGATGCAATATTTTAACGAATTTATTTCACTTTCGTTTTCATAATTTACAACAATGCCTTATTTTAACTATTTATATTATCGAAATGCATTTTTCTTTTGCGATTTGATGTTTTTGTACATATTTTAAAACGAATTGCTGTACTTTTGGATTTATTTATAGGTATATTTTTTAGGTGGGGCCGAAATAGGCATATTTTTAAAAAATAAAAAATTATGTTTACAATACCTGTCAAAATTTGCGTTTTGCTGTGCTTACTTTACGTAATTTTTTTAAAAATTACGAAATCCACATTTTCAGCCCTCTACCGCCCCATTTAGGGGTGAAAAGTTAAAGTTTGGAATTATGACGTACCTACTGAAAGATACATTTTAGTATTATTTTGAATAATTTTAAATAGCCTTCCACTACCCCTTTTAACAATTGTTTAATCCTTTTGTCTTTAAAAGATAAGGTAGACATTATTTGAACAACAAATAAATATTACACGATTAAAACTAAACAACACATTTATTTTTAAAAATGGTAAAAAGTCTAGTGGACGGCACAAATAAATTTTACTATTTCACAATTAAATATAAGTTTTACTATTATATATCTATATATAATTCACAAAGACACCGCCGACGTTCAGAATTAGAAAACACAGTTTGTCAAACTGCAAAAAAACCTTTAATTACATTACAGCTAGACGACTGTGTACGTTTAGCGCATAGTACCTTTCGAGCAAATATAATCGGAGCTAGTATGTCATAAATAATTTATTCCAGGCATCGCTGTACGACTAGCCCGGGCGGTGATCGATTATTGTGTACAACTTAATTTTAACGTTTTCTAATTGGCTGAATCGAGTCTTTCTTACGTTTCTGTTTGTAATAGACAACGATAGTCCGTAAGCAGCGCTGGTCAACGTGGACTGGGACATTCAATCGTAAGTTTGTGATTTTTATCAACTTATGTTCTAATTGGTTATTCGGCATGCTTCTATGTGAAAAATTTCTTTTATTATAAAAAACATGTTGAAAATACGAAATACATAGCAATGCTTATAATTTATCATACGTTAAACCATTCAATGTCATCAGAATCATACTCTTCATCGTCTTGCTCTTGCTCATTCCTTCCCCTCCTCCACGCGTCCCTTCCCCCTGTTTCTCCAACCCCTGTGTTGCTGTCTCGACAGCTATTTCATCGTCTTCCCCTTCAACCCCTTGTGGGTCTCGATCCATATCTAATTCTTCCGGAAAAATACCTTCATTTTTGTTATAATTAAAACACTGTGTCGATTAACACGAACCACAGACAGGCGAGCATTTCAGTCCGGCTTTCAAACATGAACAATTCTTCTGTCTTGCACTGACAAAAAATCGTCTTTCAAAGGTTCCGGGGGGGCCGGATCCCTTTTACACTTAATTCCATTAATTTTTCTGGTAATATACACTCACTTTGTAAAGCAAATCTTCTAGAAGTCCCGCTAAAAGCTCTGTATCTAAAGGGCTTTCTATTTCATGTTTGTTTTAACCTAAAAAAAAGAATAACATTAGTAGAAATAATTATATGATAGAAATAGCAACAAAAGACTTACTTCAACTTCAAATCTTCGATATATATTCCACTTGTTGTTATCATTTGTGTTAAATATAGAAAAGAAAAGTAATCAATGTTTTTTATTGTACTATTCGACCTCAGAATTTTGAATTTTCTTTAAATATACGAAAGAAATATATAACAACCGACAATATCGACTCCAAAAACAACAGAGATTGTATACCAACAAAAGCAGATAATTAAGGTGAGTGCGTGGCGCGTGGGTACACGTGGTTAGGTTATGATCGAATATCATAGATCTCAGGCGGAGAGCGTAAAAATGGGGGAGATAATTCTAACAAACAGTTAAGAACCACGCTCACATACGGGGATCAATTGATAGAAATTGAAAGTTGAGAATATTAGCTTCACTTAGGTCTGGGTATTAATGTTCAAAAAATTAACAGTGGGGAACAAGAAGTATTTAAAAAAAGTCCGGTTTTCCCGATTTCTGGAAAATGGAGCAACTTTATTAAAAAAAAATACATGCAAAAAGTAGACACTCTACACTTTAAAATGGTGTACATTGAATAATAATATAATGAAATATGAGTTTTTAATTACTGCTTGTTTCAAAGATTTCTAGAACTCCGAAAACGTATGAAAAATGCAAATAAACAAATCAATTTTGTTTTAAAACGCCAGGAAGATACTGGAAAAAAATCTCAAGATCCCATTTAAAATAAAAATGGGATAAATAACTATTAAAAGAAAAAATATATGAATTAATTACTATAAAGTGGTCCAAAATAATGGGCAATAGAGATAAAGCAGGGGATTTTTAATTGCGGTTATCTCGCGGAAACATGTCGAATTCCCGACAAAAATGATAGCGACCATTTTTGTAGATGATAAGATCTTTCTTTTCTATCTAAACAAAAATTCTCTAATTTGCATATTGTAGAAGATATTGGCGGAAAACCAGTTTTAGGGTCCATTTTGGGCTCTTTCGAAAGTTTTCGACCTTGGAAGCGACCGACGAGACCTAAACGTTGAGCCACAAAGAAAATCTGGACCGACTTAATGACAGGTTGGTCCCTTCAGTTACTGGACTATAATGACATTTTCCTAATCCATAAAAACCCTGACATTTTGAATAAGGATAGTTTCCTGACCGTAGTAGAATTTTATATAAATAAAAATTTCCTTGGTTTAATCGGTCATTATTTTTATTTTCAATCGTTTTGATTTTCATTTAAACTTTGATATCAAAAAACTGCACCACCCCAGTATAATTTAATTTAGATTTTAATTTTGATGACGTCAGGAATTTCTATATCATTATGTTGCATGTTTGTTTTTGCTGGACACATATTGTATTTGCACTTAATTGCTTGAAGACGTAAAAAAGTCTTTATTTATTTTTATTCGTTAAAATGAGAGAAATCGGTAAATTTAGATAATATGCAAATGAGAATTTTTTATTTTATTTTCTACGCCCCTTTATGACAGTACGTCACTGGTAGACTGGAAACCCTTGTCGCCATATTCGTCTAGTTCACTGTCAAAATTAGATACCATCGCGATTCCAAGGTCGTTTAAGATTCCTCCTTCCTGACTATATATATTCTAAGGTTAAAAATAACGCGTTATTGATAAAAAATAATTGGGCATTCCAACGACCTGTCCAAATGGCTACCAGTGGGTAATGACAGTTTAGATATGGCAACCCTGTTGTCATGTTGTCATTAACAGGGTCAATGATACATATATAGTTATATAGATTGCTCAAAGCTGGTCGTTTACGAGCGGCCATATTGCCTGGCAAATATTTATTAATTTGAATCGGTTTAGCAAAAATATGTTTTAAAACCAATTTTTAGCCTTTAGATATTAAAAAAAAAAAATAATTGCTTACATTTTTACTTCAAGGCATAAGCTTATGTTTATTTTGAAAAATATGGATGATCAATCTATGTAACTATCTATTTCATTGACCTTGTCAAATCACCAGGCCTACAGGGTTGCCATAATTTTGCCATACCATAACCCGTCAGAACCCACTGGTAGCCATTCAGTTTGGAATGCCTAATCTAATAGGTTCTTTCGTTCGCTATTGGTGTAGTGTCCACCAGTGTAAATTACACCACCTTATTTACCCTAATTTACTTCCTCCTTATTCCTTATACACATCGTCGAGTGTAATTCACTCCTGCTAAATAGCTGGTGGAGAAAATATCCACCAGTGTACACCACATCGCCGACAGGAAGGTATAGTGGGTTTTACACCGGGCCAAACGAAAGGTATGGGTGTGGGTTGGTGTAGTTCATTACTACATCAGTGGGACAAACGAAAGAACCTAATTTGTCGTAGTAAGCCCGTGAGAATGCTCAAAATTGACAGTCTGGCGTCCAAATTGTCATGCGCACCAAACGTTTTTATCACCCATGTCGGCTTAGAAATAAGGAGTAGGGTTTATGTCATATAGCCATACAGTTTAATATCAAGGTCGGTGGTTTAGACTCAGTAGAAATTTGATAAAAAAATATTTACATATTTGTTCCTCATTAGAATATACCGTTCATTTCGAAGAAAAGGGTTACATCTCAAAAAACTTTAATTTTGTGATTTCAACGAGAATCTATTTAAAATTATCACATGTTTTATAGGGAGAAAGTTAGCTTTACAGCACCAGAGAGCAGATGTAACTCTCTATATTTTAGGCTTACCAAATTATTTAAATTTGCTCTTTTGTAAAATTATTATTTTTGAGATATAATCCTCTTTTTCCAAATGGACGATATGTGCTGAACAAATGAAATTTTCACTAGTAATACCACTAGAGGTCAAAAAATTTCCTGATATTAATTTGACCTCGCGTGGTATTCGGTAAGAAAATTCCACGCCGAATTATGGTTGAAAATTAAATATTTTTAAAATTTATTTTTCGTTTCTCAACAATGCAAATTATTTTCTCCAAGTCACCAGTGAAACATAAAAGGTGTTGTCGCCTTGATTGTTGAGTTGTCATGGTAACTAAGTGAGACCCTAACCTCGAATATAATTTCAGTTTTGAAGTTGTCAAGCGGCCCGACGTAAAAAATGTTTCGCTGCAATTATTTAGGCCTTCAAATTGCTTATTTCTACTCATTGTAGTTGCATGGGAATACCATTTGAAAATAGAAAATAGTATATTCTTTAATTTTACGTAAGTTTTGAATAACTACAAGTGGTAGAAAATTGTTTTTCTGCGTTTTTATTAACATGCGTTATGAGCGCTTTAAAATGGTATGAAATTCATAACCAGCGTCAGCAAGCATCAATCGTAGGAGGCTGTGATCATTGTATTTTGACAGTTCAAAACATTAAATAACTCGCGTTTTGTTGCGATAAAGAATATTGCACAGCAAGTAAAACCAACAAAATTACCTATTTGTTTAAAATTGAATCGATTTGAATATCATACGCTATGCAAAATATGCGTGAAATTGTCTGATGTAATGATCAATCATTGCACCATGACTTACTTACTCGGATTACTAGAGGATTGTGGCTCCAACTTGAAAAACGAAAATTTGTTCCGAATTGTCCACGAATATTTGCACCTAAACTATGCAAAATTCAAAGTGCTGAATGGGAAAAAGGTGAATAAATTAGTGTCTAAATATTATATATATTTTATTAGACATAGACACATAATTCAAAGCATCCAAAGTCCTGCATTTTCGCCATTAAGAAGACAAGAAGTGGCCGAAGAATATAGAAAACACCTTAGCATTGTAACTAAAATGTATCAAAACTAAACCTATTATGTGAACAAATAAAAACCAGTCTGTCAAAAATGGTCTGGTATTGTAAACGTCAAAAAATTCGCTGTTGGGTACCCCACGAGAAAAACATTTCCACTAAAATACCTCCGTTGCCATGGTGATCTGTCAAAAACACGTATTTTGATTGGTTCAAAATTACAGGTGTGGAATTTTCACTAATATTTAATCATTTTGTAATGATTAATGTTTTTGATATTGATTTTGACATGTTTTATAATAAAACTGTTACGTTTCTCCATTGAATATTTATTTTACTTTAAATTTATAACACTGAAACAACTGCTGAACATTGACCCGACATTTATACAATATGCAGGTCTGTCTTAAACAAATTTATGATATTTGATAAGTATTCGAAAATTAAAAAAATAGGAATCAAAAGTAATAAAGGCATTTGGTGAATTTAGTTTTGAAGCTTACTATAAAGGATTTTGGCGCCATCATTTATTATATTATATTATTTAGTAAATAAATAATTTTAATTAATGTTATGTTTTATTAAAACTTCTACCATCTAGCTATAATTAACCCCTCAGCTCGTTTAGAAAACCATAAAAATAATAATATAATAGACTCTTTATTAAATTATCTTTGCTTAATAATCATTTTTAGTTTATAGATAGGAGTAAAACCTTATTTTTATTGTTATTTGAGGTAGCTGTAGTGTAGGCTTTAGTCTAGAGTTATCTTGAATATCCATTTAAGTGTATTTATTGTTATGTGAGCCATTTCATTATTCAGTCATGCTCTAACACAGAAAAAAATGTGACTAGAAAATTTTACTACAATGTTGTAGTAGTAGACTTGTAGAAAAATACTTAACAATTTGTAGAAAATTTTACTACAATTTATAGTTAAAAACTATTAATTATTGTAGCAATTGAATTGTCGAATAAAATGCTACAACAATAGGAAAGAAGTCCACAATGTTTAGTATATTTTACTATTGTTTGTAGAAGTAGAAATTTATTACAATTATCGTAATTACTACTACTTACTTTTGTAAAAATTTGTACAAATATTAATAATTATCTGTACAAAAAATAGTAATTTTCTCTACAAAAAATAGTAATACTTTACATCCCTTCTTCAAAAATATTCTATATTATTGTAGAAATTCTAAGTCATGTGAACAAAACAGAATTCTGCTATTGGCCAATGTTTTCTGACGTCGATCATAAACGGCCAGACAGCAGTAGCCATTCGCCATGTTCACATAACAAAGCATGGTACATATACGAGTACCTATAACACATTATTATTTTATAAGCACAGATGCGTTTGAGAAAATTTTAATAATAAATTCTATTGGTGGTAAGTACATTTATTATTGTTTCTGAATAATTTACCTTTAGATAACTAATTTAAATAACCTTAGTAGATTATTTAAAAAAAATAGTTGTTGCCAACGATCGAATGTTGTGCCCAACGATCGAATTTTGTGCCAAGTTCAATGATGTTTTTTTGTCTTCATTGTGACATACCTACTTTCTTATTTTTGTTAGTTATCTGACTTAGTCATTTAATATCCAAATCAGTGTAAAGGTGATAAATATCCCCGTTTTAAGGGTATAAACAATTCAATTGGTATTAATTTTTATTTCATATTTGGTGCAGAAAAGCCAACTGAGACTGAGGGCGCTATTATTACTGTTATTTATTACATAATGTAATTAAGAATTTGTATCTTTTATATTAAAACAATAAATTAAATATTTTATTAAGGAACATTTTTTTCTAGGTTATAATTATAATAATTATGGAATACTACTACAAATGTTATTAAAAATTACTACAATTTGTATGAATTTTTACTATTTATTGTGTAAAATTTTCGTATTTATTTTCATAAAAAGCAATACATTTTTAATATAAATTCATAAAATCAATAGCAAAAATTATAACAATTTGTAGAACAATTTTTATGATGCATTTGGATCTTTTTACTAAATATTGTAGATAATAACTCTACAATACATTCTCCACAAATATTTGGAAATTTTTACTACAAATTGTCCCTGTCCCTATATGTACTATTTATTGTAGAGAAAAAATCTACAATTGTAGAAATTTGTTCTACAATTTTTTTTCCGTGAACCTACAAGTCCCTCTTTGTATTATTTGGCCTTTGAGGCTCAACTTGTCCGATTATTATACATTATTAAACCCCTTAAGACCACACCTATGTGACGACTATGGCCGAGGTACTTTCACGAACATTCCTGAGTCGACGGGATAATATTTCTAGTCTATTCTAAATATAACGTGATAGTATTTCTAATTTTTGGCGAGAACGTTCTGGAGCCCCCGCCCATAATTTAAAATTTGTATATAAATACTGGTGGAGGAACACATGTAGTTAGTTATTATATGGACAGTGAAGATAAATAGTAATTAGTAGACAGACAGTGGTGAATATAAATAGTGATTAGTTTAAAGACATTCGAAGTATATATAAATTAGAATAGTTGTGTTATAAAATAAATAAGTGTTTCAATAAATTATTAATAAATAAACTGTTGTTTTAAAGTAAACAAACATCACATTATAATAAAAATTTTAAAAATAAAAGTTCCTTTTTGAAAATTATAACTTAAATAGTGTTTTTCAGAGAATTGAAAAACAATATCGAAGACGAGAAAAAATGTTATAAAATGTTATCAAATGTTCCAAATAATAAAGTTTATACCACATAAATTGTCTTTGTCTATTTACTCCCATTTACCAATTCGATGTTTTTTTTTATTAATACCTCAATTTTAATTCTATTTTTCAATTTTAATTCTTTCAAAAGTATATTCAATAAATTTTAGGTTATAATAACAAATGGTTTTACTTGTTTACGCTTCCCCTTGCGACGTTCATTAACACGCTAAATTTTCCCCACATTCACAGGCCATCGTTCGTTTTATTTCACAGGAGCTCCTGCACATTGATCAAATCCTGCAGGATTCTGCAAGGATAAATCGAGAGAGCTTTGGCCTACTTCTGGAGGTCGTCGACTTTTCCAGCTAAATTTAGAACGGCAAAGGGGAGTGCACTAAAGTTCGCCTTGAATGGCGAGAGTGGGGAAGCGTTTTGGGGTCACTGGGTCATTTTAGTCTGCGTTTCGCTCAATGATGATTACGTCACACTTTTGGATGGGTACGAGGTTTCTTTCATGAGAACTGGGCCCCGAAAGATGAGGACCGTTCCATGCGAACGGTTATAAATATTATGACGTCAGAGGTTCAGCTCAAACTTCAAAAGTGATAATGATTCCAAGATCTACTCAATTCCGATTTTAATAGAATAATGACAATGTTGATTTAAAAATTGAAACATTAAATACCGTAATTTTAAACTTGTTTGAAAGACATGCTTCAAAAGAAAAATTAAAATAACCAAAAGGACATCACCCTGAAAATTATGATGAAATGGGCCATGTTCACATGTGAGATAATATGCTGTTTTATAAATTATATTGTAATAGTTAGTCACTATACAAGTTATTCTTAATAAACAGTTTTTTTAAAAAGCCAAAAAGTTTTTAAAGTAAAACCATTTATAATTTAAAATTTGAAATGTGTACGTCAACAGGAATAAACCAATTGAATAAAACATGGCTTTAAAACTATCTTGTGGTACAACTAAAAGTAAAGCCCTTGTGTTAAATGTTTTAGGTCCAAAGCTTTAGAAAAAGTTCTCTATTTAATAAAAAAACACAATCCAAAGATTTTGTTTTGCTATTCATCTAGATGCCTCAAATAGAAAAAACATTAAAGTATTTCCTATCCATTCAGTTTTTTACCCCGGAAGATGGCTTGCAAAATTACTTGCTAGAGTTTTCTGAGACTGCACAAACAATGTTTGATATGGTGGAAAACTGTCTTCAGGTATTAGAGTTAGATTTCAAGTATATTTCAGCATTAACTCTTATAATACCAATTCAAATTTGGGTAATAACATTAGTTTGTTCACCAAAATGAAAAAAACAAACAAAAATATATTAAAAGGAAATTGCCAAGCTCATAATCTCCATATTTGCGTTAAATATGCTATGGAATATTTATCTCTAGATGTCGAAAACTTTAAACTAAATTTAAAAAACAGAGTTAGAACAAAAATACTTCAAAACTATTTTTTATTTCGAAAAATCTTTGTGTTTATTTTACGAAAAACAAACGTTTTGAATTCAAGTTTTCAGAAATGACGCTAAATAGGTTTTAAATAACAGACATTTATTATAAAACAGATGAAAAGGCTAGATAGACCCAAACTAGTCCAAAAATATTTTGTATTTTTTTAAAGAAGTATTAGAGTTTTTGTTAAATATCTCTGCATATATTTGAAGTAGGAAGATGCAGTTTACAGCATTGAATTTTTCTTTAAGAGACCTACAAACCGTTATACAGGGTGTTATTGAAATACACGTACATATTAAAATGGGGAATAGTATGTAATGACCAAAAACGATTGGCACCAATTTTAACTTCAAATTCTAAAATTTAAATATTGGGGAAGAGTCCCCTTTTCCGACCTACTAGTTTCCATATTTAAAGAAGTAAAATAAATCGAAATTGAATTTACCCATAGAAATTGCACTGTTGCCGTAGCAAAACCAATTAATTCAAAATAAAGTTTATTACAGTAATTGTTCAAAATGCCGTCCATTATTATTTACACACACTTGCAATCGTCTTTCCAAAGAACTTTGAACATTAGAAATTAGTCTTGGATTTTGTCGTAGTTCCTCGGCTACCGCATTAACTTTATTGGTTAATTGTTCAACACTATTAATAGGTTCATTATAAACCAGTTGTTTCATGTGACCCCACAAAAAGAAATCGCATGGATTTAAGTCCGGAGATCTCGGAGGCCACTTAGGTCCATTTCTGCCTATCCACTTTTGAGGAAATCTAATGTTCAAAAACTGCCGTACGTTTAAATCAAAGTGAGGAGGAGCGCCATCTAGTAGGTACCACATCCGTTGCCTTAATTGTAACGGTATCTCTTCTAGAAGTACTGGCAAAATATCTTCTAAAAAGTGGAGATATCCTGGCCCATTTAATCTGTTCGGGAGAACATAAGGCCCGATTAAATACTGATCTATTATGCCAGCCCAAACATTTATTGAAAATTTTCTTTGATGCCCAGTTTCCCTAATGGCGTGAGGATTTTCATCACTCCAAATATGCGTATTGTGCATATTGAACACGCCATCACGAGTGAATGAAGCCTCGTCAGTATACAATAATATTTTTAGAAAATCAGGAATATCAACACATTTTTGAATCATCCATTCACAAAACTCCACTCTCTTTTCTTCATCACCTGGATATAAGGCCTGGACTTTTTGGATGTGATAAGGATGTAAACCTTGTTCTTTAAGTGTCCGCCACACAACAAATGAGGACACTCCAATTTCAAGACCTTAGTCTTCTACAACTTAATTGAGGCCGGTTTTCAACAGCTTCCAATATTTCTTCTTCGGCCGCCAATGTTCTTTGTGTTCTTGTTCTCCCTCGATCTGCATTGACACTCTCAAATTTTCCATGGTCTCTTAGATGCTGAACAGTTGAAATAAACGTACGACAGTCCGGAATTCTCCGATTTGGAAACCGTTCGCGATACAGGATTTGTGTTTGCCGAGAATTTTCTCCAGCTGCCCCATAAACCAGCACTATATCCGTTAGTTCAATATTCGTAAATAGTGGCATCGTAAAAAAATATTTAAAAGTAATCGTAACAACACTTTTTACCAACTTGGAAATGACGCGCTCGTGTTAGCCAGATTCGTAAACCAACTAAAATTTTAATAATCTATAGTTTCAAAAATGTATAGTTTAAAAACAATCATTTATCAAATATTCTAGTTTTTTGATAACGAGAGTAGTAAAAACCAGTCTTCGGAAATAGAAATTAATTCGAAAATCTTGGCAACATGGTTATTTCTTACAAGACTAGTTTTCTTATCATCTGACAAAAACTTGCATATTAATTACTGTTGATGTTTAAAATAGGTAAATAAACCTAATTTATATAGGTCATCCTCAACATATCAGTGAAGTACATTTGTTTTAGAATTAATTTTCAAAAATTAATAACTCCCTTAATAAGGGGTATTTTTAAAAAATAATATTTTTCTACATTCAGTGGGATCTGCGCAATACCCAATTTTAATATGTACGTGTATTTCAATAACACCCTGTATACAAATGTTGCAATACATCAAAATATGGAAAATCGAAGACACTAAAATGTTCCCTTTAAACATTTTGTTAATAAAAAAAATTGACAAGGAAATAAACAAAACAATTTAAACAAACAATGACAAAAAAAAATTGACAAAAAATTTTAACGTTTGTTTTCCGTAAAATAAACACTTTAAATTGAGATTTTTCGAAATACAAAATATTTTTGGACTAGTTTTGGTCTATCTAGCTTTTTCATCTATTTTATAATAAATTTCTGTTATTTTTAACCTATTTAGAGTCATTACTTAAAACTTGAAATTCAAAACGTTTGTTTTCCGTATATAAACACTTTTTGAAATTTTTCGAAACACAAAATATTTTTTGACTAGTTTTGGTCTATCTAGATTTTTCATCTGTTTATGATAAATTTCTGTTATTTTTAACCTATTTAGAGTCATTACTTAAAACTTGAAATTCAAAACGTTTGTTTTCCGTATATAAACACTTTTTGAAATTTTTCGAAACACAAAATATTTTTTGACTAGTTTTGGTCTATCTAGATTTTTCATCTGTTTATGATAAATTTCTGTTATTTTTAACCTATTTAGCGTCATTACTTAAAACTTAAAATTCAAAATGTTTGTTTTCAGTAAAATAAGCAGAATTTTCGAAATACAAAATATTTTTGGAATAGTTTGGATCTCTCTAGCTTTTTTATCTGTTTTATAATAAATTTCTGTTATTTTTAATTTGTTTAGCGTTATTACTTTAAACTTAAAATTCAAAACGTTTGTTTTTCCTAAAATAAATATGTTTTGAGATTTTTCAAAACACAAAATATTTTTGTACTAGTTTTGGTCTATCTAACTTTTTCATCTGTTTTATGATAAATGTCTGTCATTTTAAACCTATTTTGCGTCAGTTCTTAAAACTTGAAATGCAAAACGTTCGTTTTCCGTAAAATAAACACTTTTTGAGACCTTTAACAAAAAGAATTTTGACAGAAATTAGTATAAAAACTACACTACACCAGACAAGTGGAAATATACATTTCAAAAAGTACCAGACATTTCCAAATTTTTTTCTTTATTTCCTCTTTCTTGATCATTCCAGAAAGTTCCGCTTTCTCAGAGAGAATTTTTAGAATCTGGGAGAAAGCGGAGAGACGGAATAAACAGGTGTTCTTTAGAACTGGTTAGGGCCGAATTGTTAATAGATTTTAATTTTAAAGAAAACTGTCATGTTTATATAATAAATTATTTTTTGAAGGCTCAAATGAAAGTATTTGAGCGTGGCACCCCCAAACATTTTTATATTTATCATTTACATATCGTGTTACACAACAAAGTAACTTACATGTTACATATTAACATGATTACTGTAAAAAATTAACTAATTTTGTTATACAGTGCGTCCATAAAGTAACGCATAAATTCATTATTGGCTAAATGAACAATAAAATTAGGAATTCCCAAAACAGGTCGATTTTTGATTTCAATTTACTATTGTTTCAAATCATAATCTAATATACAGGGTGAACCACTTTCGTGTAATGACGTCATAACCATTTTTTTCAAATGGAACCCCCCCCTTTTTTTTCAATTTCCAAATTGCCTTTGCTGAGCTGATTCCAAAAATGTATAATATGTTGCTTCAAATTGGTACAGGGTGGGCAAAAATGCAAAAAAAAATATGAAAATTGTTTATGGAAAGTAATACGTTATTGAATGTAATAAACAAATTAAATGGAATTATGTAGTTATGCAATTAATGTGATACACTTCCAAAAACAAACAAACGAACGAAAATTTACAATAAATGTTCAAATTGTTCTCCATTGACCGTTAGACAATGACTGAACCGGGCATTACTTTCGTCTCTAACATTCTGTAGCATAGCGGGTGTTATGCTCTGTATTTCTTGTCTGATTCGGTCTTGTAGTTGAGGGATATTTCCAGGTCTGTTGAAGTAGACTTTAGATTTTAAATAACCCCATAAAAAGAAGTCTAATGGGTTCAGATCAGGTGATCTAGCAGGCCATTCCACTGGTCCCCTTCTTCCTATCCACCTTTGTGGAAAAGTTGTGTTTAAAAAATTGCGCACAGCTACTGCGTAATGTGGCGGTGCGCCATCCTGTTGAAACCAGATTCTGCGGTCTACATTAGTGGGTATTTGAATATCAGGAAAAAGCTGGATCAGATCAGGAATTAATGTATTTTGTAGGAAATCCAGATATAATGCTCCTGTTAAGTTTTCATCGAAAAAATATGGACCAATAATTGTATTTCTCACAATACCAGCCCATACGTTAGTTTTTTGTGGTCTTTGCGTATGGTACTCTTGCATCCAGTGTGGATTTTCATCAGACCAATAACGGGTGTTTTTCCGGATAACATGACCGTTCAAATAAAACGTTGCCTCGTCCGAAAATAAAACGTTATCAATGAAATTGTTATTTTGGTTCATCATATACTCGCAGAATTCAGTTCTTCGGTCAAAGTCGTCTTCAGCCAATTCATGGATGAGACGTACTTTATAAGGATGGTATTTTACCTTTTTGAAAATGTTTGATACTGAAGACTTTCCAATACCAAAATCCCTAGATAATCCTCGCACTGTACAGTATGGATTTTCTACAGCCGACAAAATTATGTCTTGTTGAATATTTTCATCAATTTTTGGTCTATCTTGCCTTGCTGCATCCCTCACATGTCCTAATTCTCTGTATTTTCGCTCTATTCTACTTACCGTAGATTGTGAAATAGGTTCACGATCTGGGTGCATTTCATGGAATAATCGGCATACCTCTTGTTGAGTCCGCATCTTATCGCCAATACCAATCATCATTAATATTTCAATCCTGTCACTTTCGGTTAAAGGCATTTTGTAAAAAAAGTTCACGAACGTACCTTCTCTACAGCGTTAACAATACGAAACTGTGCTTTAATGTTTTTGACAGTGTTGTCAAATAAAAAAAACTGGTATGTCAAATAAAAAAAACTGGTAAAAGATAATGCCAAACAAAAAGATTTTTATAGTCCAGGGGCTTGGATCACTAATAAAAGCTGTAAGATACAATTATTAAGAATAATGCTGTATGTTCTTGATAGTTTCTCAAAGTAGTTGTAATAACAATACGTAATTTCATTTAATGTGTTTATTACGTTTATTCGTTATTTTCATTACTTTGTAAGTAAATTTTTGCATTTTTGCCCACCCTGTACCAATTTGAAGCAACATATTATACATTTTTGGAATCAGCTCAGCAAAGGCAATTTGGAAATTGAAAAAAAAGGGGGGGTTCCATTTGAAAAAAATGGTGATGACGTCATTACACGAAAGTGGTTCACCCTGTATATTAGATTATGATTTGAAACAATAGTAAATTGAAATCAAAAATCAACCTGTTTTGGGAATTCCTAATTTTATTGTTCATTTAGCCAATAATGAATTTATGCGTTACTTTATGGACGCACTGTATAGCAGGTTCTTCATAGATAATATAATTGGTTAATTACATGTAAGGAACAATGTTATATATCGGAAAACATGTACACGGAAAAAAAATTGTAGAACAAATTTCCACAATTGTAGATTTTTTCTCTACAATAAATAGTACATATAGGGACAGGGACAATTTGTAGTAAAAATTTCCAAATATTTGTGGAGAATGTATTGTAGAGTTATTATCTACAATATTTAGTAAAAATAACCAAATGCATCATAAGAATTGTTCTACAAATTGTTATAATTTTTGCTATTCATTGTATGAATTTATATTAAAAATGTATTGCGTTTTATGAAAATAAATACGAAAATTTTACACAATAAATAGTAAAAATTCATACAAATTGTAGTAATTTTAATAAAATTTGTAGTAGTATTCCATAATTATTATAATTATAACCTAGAAAAAAATGTTCCTTAATAAAATATTCAATTTATTGGGCACGGTGGTGTAGCGGTCTATCGCGCTTATATTCATTTATAGGCAAGTTTATGAGTCTGAGACTGCTGGGTTTCGAATCCCAGACCAGACCATGTGGATTTTTAATTAAATTGCATGGTTCGGTTTAGGATTTGATGTGTGGCGTATTAATAGAAATTCAATTTCTGTTGATATGACATGCAGATTAAAAAAATTCGCCATACATTACCGTCTCGATGATGGTGGGTGAGGTTTTCCGGGTTTTCCTCACCTGTAAGTCAAATGGCACCATCAATCATCTTTAAGTCGCCCCGGAGCGCCACGGCAAATAATAATAATAGCCGTCCCTTTCCCCGGACAAGCTCAGCTTTTGAGGTTAAAATTCACTCGTAAGGGGGTGAATTAGGGAGAGTATTATTATTATTATTATTATTTTTTTTCTCCTTCTCAGGGTTGTTGATAAATTGGGATTCTTACGGAATCAGTCAATTAATCAGGCTTTAAATTTTTTCAAGTGTGAGTTGTGCGACTTTTATTCATTGGCAGGTAAGTTCAGAGTTTTTCTCACAATACGACAAGTTTCTAGTAAAACTGACTTTTGCATTGTTGTGAAGATATTTTTGTCAGTGATGTTTATTTGTTTTAGGTACGACTCCAACTTCTTCGAAACCAGACCAGTAGCTGAAATTACTATGGGAATTATGGTAATACTTTTTAGTTTATGTATACTTTTATATTCTTCGGCCAATTCGAAGTATTTATTATTTTTTTCCTTTTCTGCTTTTTCTAGATTATGATCGTTGGGGTGCGTGATGTCGATGAAGAAGCCCACTTTCTCCTTTTTTCTTACAAAGACGATGTCAGGTCTATTGCTGGATACTGGTTTGTCGGTCTGTATTGGCGTATCCCAGTACAGAAGGTATGTATCACTTTCTAGGACCGGGAATGGAACATACTTAAAATATTGTACAGCTTTTTATTGAAAATTGCACATAACTGCCAGATGCTGATGAACTATGTTGGCCGTTAAGTTATGACGCTTTAGGTATTCAGTAGGCGCTAATACCGTGCATCCCGATACTATGTGCTCTATTGTTTCTGAGTGGCGACGACACATTCTGCACAAGTCGTTATCGAGTCGAACTCCGTGGATAATTTGGATATGATTTCGTGTTGCGATAACGTTGTCTTGAATCGCCACCAAAAATCCCTCAGTTTCCCCGAACAAGTATCCCTTTCTCAACCATTCAGTTGAGAGTTCAATTTTTGATTGCAGAAGTTGATTGGGATACTTTCCATGAAGGGGCTTCGACAGCCATTCACTTTTTCGTATGTTGAGATCAGGAAGTGCTGAGCTTTCTTCTTTGAGTTTAACTGGAGAGTAGTTATCCAGCTGAGTTACGACTCGGTGAAGTGTAGAAGTTAAGGATTTATCTCGAAAGTATTTTTTTTGTTTATTTATTTGCTTTTGATAAAGTAACTTTATATCTAATAGTCCCCGGCCTCCCATTTTCCGTGGAATATAGAGCCTTTCTGTACAAGCTTTTGGATGGTGAATTAAATATTTTGTCATTTGCACACGGATCGATCGATTAAGAGCCTCTAACTCCGTGTTTGACCACCCGATCACGCCAAAGGAATATGACATTGTAGGAATTGCCCATGCATTAATTGCCCTAATTTTGTTTTTTGCTGTTAATTCAGTACGCAGTATTTGTTTCGTTCTTTTTTCGAGTGTTTCTGTAAGATGTTTTTTGGTCTCTTTCTTATTGATTACAAGTTGTTGCTCGTACCCCAGGTATTTATAACTCTCGCTATTTAGGTATTTAATGTTCTCGATTTCGATGTTTTCGTACTCTCTAGGCTTTCCACGGTGTGCTACTAATTTCGCGCATTTATCAAAGCCAAATTTCATTTTAATGTCACCGCTAAAGTTTTTGGTTAACTCAATTAGTCTATCTAGATCTTTTTCAGAGGAGGCGTATAATTTTAAATCATCTACATAAAACAGGTGTGCTATTATGTGACTTATTTCTCCCATTTTTAAATTGTATCCTATATTGGCTTTTTGCAGTGCTTTTGACAATGGATTGAGGCTTAAAATGAACCACAAAGGACTAAGAGAGTCACCTTGGAATATCCCGCTTTGAATCTGTATTTCATCTGTTTCTATTATTTCGTTGTTAAGTAAAAGATTAAGAGTTGTTCGCCAGGAATTCATACATTCACTTAGAAAATTATTATTATTATTATTATTATTATTATTATTATTATTATTATTATTATTATTATTATTATTATTATTATTATTATTATTATTATTATTATTATTATTATTATTATTATTATTATTATTATTATTATTATTATTATTATTATTATTATTATTATTATTATTATTATTATTATTATTATTATTATTATTATTATTATTATTATTATTATTATTATTATTATTATTATTATAATATAAAAGATACAAATTCCTAATTACATTATGTAATAAATAATAGTAATAATAGCGCCCTCAGTCTCAGTTGGCTTTTCTTCACCTGAAAAATATGAAATAAAAATGAATACCAATTGAATTGTTCATACCTTTAAAACGGGGATATTTATCACCTTTACACTGATTTGGATACTAAATGACTAAGTCAGATAACTAACAAAAATGAGAAAGTAGGTATGTCACAATTAATACAAAAAACATCATTGAACTTGGCACAAAATTCGATCGTTGGGCACAACATTCGATCGTTGGCCACAACTATTTTTTTTAAATAATCTACTAAGGTTATTTAAATTAGTTATCTAAAGGTAAATTATTCAGAAATCATAATAAATGTACTTACCACCAATAGAATTTATTATTAAAATTTTCTCAAACGCATCGGTGCTTATAATATAATTAATAGTTTTTAACTATAAATTGTAGTAAAATTTTCTACAAATTGTTAAGTATTTTTCTACAAGTCTACTACTACAACATTGTAGTAAAATTTTCTAGTCACATTTTTTTCCGTGTAACATTTATAATACTACTATTGTAACATTTAATAGGCTTCATTATTACCGCATATATACTTTACTTTTTTTTATAGAACATTAGTCTTAAAAATGTTACCTATGCATAATTACGATGTTTTTAAAACGTTCTTATAAAAAATAATTCAAGAAACGTTTCTTTCTCAGATAACAATTATACATTCTTAGTATACTCTTGGTATATACTTTTTAAGAATATGCATATACCTCTGAGAATATACTTTATTTGCCTTTAGTACATTCTTACAATATACTAAGTATATGTTGCAGGACGTTGTTTATACGTGATACGTATGTGTACAGTATACAATAAGTATCTAATTTCATTTGATAGTACGTTCTAAGTATATGCTAAGTATTTAAATTTAGCATATACTAGGCATACTAGACACCTTAATATAGGATGTTTCATTAATATTGAACATTAAAAAATAATGTGTAGTGTATATAATAAAAATCATAAACATTTTTTGAATCTTTATTTCTAAAAATTAATACTTATTCTTATTACAAATTCTTTATTTGGCCTTAACCAATCAATAGTTTATTGTATCGATGGCTTGCGTTACACTTGTTTGCTTACATTGGATCTTCATTAAACCTAAAAAAATCAACAAACTTTGTACGCATATAAATTAAGTAAAACATTAAAAAATGTACATGGCATTTCATCAATAAAAACAAGAGTTACTTACATAATCATTATGTTTATTCAAAATTTAACTATATTTTTCTTAATTACTTACTTTCGTAGTTTTTGTGCTCCTTTAGTCAATTTTATAGTTTTTCCAGGTCAATTTCTTGCCTTATAAGATTTTTTTCATAGAAAGTGTATGTGTAATTCTGGTAACACTGTATTTTAGTTTCAATTCGCCATTAGTATTAATCATATTAATAAATTCACTCTAAAAATTAATATTTTAAATAACTTGTGTTCTAACGTCACTTGTTGGTCCTAAAAACTAAAAATATAGTCAAATTTATTTATTTTTATATAGAATACACGATGCAATTGATTTTTATTAATTTATTTACCTATTCGAAGCGATCAAGCATGATCAAAAAATTTAAGGTTATGTCACTTTTTTCTATTACAGTTCATCAAATTTCTAGAGGTGTTCGACGCCCAGACAGAGAACGCGCTACGTGTGACTAAGATAGCTATTGTACAGTCTGCTAAACAAGTTATTTTAAATAGTTTTTAATATTTTTAGGTAATTAAATTTTAAAAGTGTGGAATAGTTTAGGGATTAAATTGGTCTGATTGGACTGTCTTAGAACGTTTTTAAAAGCAGCTAAAGATAGTATGTAGAATTGAAAATAATTATTATGCCATAAAAGGTGTTTTGGAATTCTTTCAACCTTTTGAAATTGAGTCAGAAAATATAAATTTTATAGGATAGCGGAAAATACCTATAATTTTTTTGTAGGCCTTTGTAAATCGTGGAAATAGTTTATATTTTATTTCTACCTTATTAAGGAAAATGGTACCTATTATTAATAACGGTTGTTTCTGAAACATTACTAAAATTTTCGAAATTTTGTTTTTCTACAAAATAATAAACTATACTATTTAGAAAAAAATTTATTTCTCTTATAATTTTATAAAAAATAACAGCGGAATATTTACATTTCTTGATCTATTAAACAAAACGATAAATTATCTCGACGAATGACACCATGTTCTAGTACGGAAGCTAGCTTTACATTTTTGTTGGTGGTTTCATGTGTTTCATATCAATTTTTTGTAATTGTAGTTTACACGTACATATACCTCTTAACACTGGTTTGCTTTATTAAAAAAGTGTGTTGTTGTGATTTACGTCGAAATAAGTCAAAAACAACTTGAAACCCCATATAAAATCAAAAAGGAGAAACGGAAAAAAATTGAGCCTGTAAATGAACACAACTCAGAAACAAAAATAGCTATCTAATAATAAAAAAATAAAATTTGATTCTTGTGCATCTTCGTTGTAAAAATAGATAATACTTTTTTGATCTTAGGTACAGATATAATTTTAATGGTCTTCCGAAAAACTTTCTTCAGTTTCCATATCAGATTCAAAATCAGTCTCACTGTCACTGTTTAAGTTAATTATAATTCTATCAGTTGCCTCATCCAAAGTCTTCTCTGTCATAAAATTTAGATTCCCACATTTTATCATTATTACAACGAGATTGCCACTCCTCTTTAGAAAACGTATCAAAAAAGTCTTCACACAACAGTTGTACGTCTTGCCTCTTAATTGTAGTGTTGTTACTAGCTACATATTGTTTCAATGATGCCCACACTAATTCGATCGGATTAAGATCGGGATGATACGGTGGCAAACGCAAACAACTAAAACCATGTTCATTTATCATTTCTTCAATTGCATACCTCTTAAATCGTGACTTATGCAATAGCACTAAACTGTATAATTGCGTTTTGAGCATATCCTCTTCGTAAGCAATATTATGATTCCTTAACCAATCCTGCATGTCAGCTTTTTTAGAAGTTGACGTTGGTGCTTTATTTACCTGGACATTATGGTAAGGAGCATTATCAACAATAATGACGCTTCTTGGAGGGAGGTTCGGAAACAGCTTTTCTTTCAACCATTTAGAAAAGTTATTAAAATTCATTTCATCGTGGTAGTCTCCACTTTTGGTTCCAGATTTGAAAATTAACCGGGCATTCGGAATAAAGCCCATTTCACCTCCTGCATGGACAATAATTAGTCTATCACCTTTATTAATTGGTTTCTTTAATCCCTCATTTGAATTATCGCTCCAAGCTTTCTGGTGTGTGTGGGAGGCATGAATGTATGTTTCATCTAAGTAGACAATTGGACGGCTCTCTGCTCGATAACTTTTTAAACGAATCAGATAGTCTAAACGTAGCTTTTGAATATCAAACCTTTCCATTAATATTTTTCTGTTTGTTTTTGTTTTCCGCCAACGAAATCCTAGCGACTTTATTATTTTTCTTAAACTTTCATAGCTTCCTTTGTACCCTGTAGCTTCTCTAAATTTAGTCAGAATTTTTTTTAATGTTGGAACAATATTTTCCGAGATTAACATGAACAGAATAATTCTTTTTAAAATACCTTTGTCAGCTTCATCTATATCATTAACTGTTTTTGGTTTTTTAATGGTTTTCCTTGGTAATGAAAATTCCGATATCTCACGGTTATCGATTCTTTTTTTCTCTCCAGAAATGCGGACGACAGTGTTTTTAGATACTCCTGTGGCTGCAGCAACACGATCATTTACATTTTTAAATGCTATTGAAGGTGAATTAAAGTTTCCTTCTCTTCTCATAAATTCTATAACATTGGCTATTATTTCGCGAGATTGACTGTTAATCACGCGGCCTCTTAATTTGCTATTAAACTCCATACTTAGGTTCTATTAAACTGTAATGAGCAAAAAACACAAACGAAAATAAAAGAAATGTTTTAGCGAAATTTACATCTGACATTTACGTCTGAATAAAATAGTGAAATACTTGATGCGCAGAGTGTACTTTCATTGCGTAAATCCGTCGGGATGCCTGTCAGTAGTGCTTTCTCTGTCTAGCCGTCGAAAGCCTCTAGAAATTTGATGAACTGTAAGTTTGTGAATGGTTTTTGGTCTGAACACGTAACATTAGTGCGAATTATCAGATCAGCATCTGGAAAAAATTACATATACATATATTTGGTTTTAAGTTTAAGCATTTAGAACGTTCTCAGAATATTAAACTACATGCTTGGTATATGACTTTTAGTATCTTTTAAGAATGTCCTGTTATAGCACGTGCCTAAGGCAAGTAGTGTATGGGTCACTTGAGCGCACTTTACAAACTGCACATGCGCGGTCATAGCTACGAAGTTGGCTAACCTAACCTATTGACAGATTTCAAAAATCGATCTAACCTAACCTACGTCAGCTGTCATCTGTTAATCTAACATATGGCATCTGTCAACAGTGTTGCCAACCTAACCTACGCAGGCCATAGCTTTTACTACATACGGTAGGATAAAAATAGCGTGGATAGAAAATGGCACTAGACCGATTTTTGACATGTTAGATTAGGCTAGCCAACTTCGTAGCTATGGCCTGCGTAGATTAGGATGGCAGCACTGTTGACAGATGCCATATGTTAGATTAACAGATGACAACTGACATAGGTTAGGTTAGATCGATTTTTGACTTCTTTCAATAGGTTAAGATAGCCAACTTCGTAGCTATGGCCGCGCATGCGCAGTTTGAAAAGTGCGCTCAAGTGACCCATGCACTACTAAGGCACGTACTCAGTATATACTTTTTAGAATATACTTTCAAGGCACGTACTCAATATATACTTTTTAGAATATACTTTAAAAGTAGATAATAGGTATGTTTTAAGAACAGTCTAGAAGGGACATACCAAAAAGAACATAAACAGAACGTTCATATTTATAGAACATTAATGTTATGTAGGTTTAGAATCATCGCAAGGACGTATCATTTATGTCAGAAACATAGAAACATACATATGACCTAAATAGGATGTTTCTGGCAGATCAGTGTCATTGGGAAATAATCAAATAGTGTTCCATATGGTTTTAACTTAAGTAGTCACTGTATGACAAATACTTACAAAAAAACGGCGAAAATATTTTTTACAATAGAGAAGAATGTTATAAAGTATTGTGACGAAGTCACTAAAATTCCCATTAATTTATTGCATAAATTAATTTCTAAAATTAATTTCCGTCTATGAACATTTTCAAGACCCCCTGTAACTAATGTTTCCATAGAATTACCGTTTTTAAATCTTTACAAGAGCCCTCGTAGTTTAAAACTTTTCAATATCACAATAATGTAAATCGTCTCGTAAAATTGCAATAGTAGTAGGTTTATCAGTAAGTTGATCAATTAACGTTTTTTTTGCAATAACAATTTATTTCCTCTAGGTGGGGCTACCGCCCCACTCCGGCAAAAGTACGAATTCTGATAAAACTAAATGTTTGCGATGAAGGAGCTCTCTTTTCCTTCTGCTACGCCGTCGGTTCGCTATTAACAATTGTTTTGGTGACGAAGTGCCGTTTTTACCGTGAAAGCCGTAATTTTGTGGAAGAAGTTAATTAAGGTAGGCCTTTTATTTAAAATCCCGTCTAATAATTCTCCCTGTAACATTCACTTCCGTACTATTAATTACCTGAGCTATTCGACCAGTATTTTTGATTTCTTAGTACCTGTCAGGGTAACGAATTGTATTTAAATCCGGGGCGTTAGTGCCCTTCAACCATTTTCGTGTTAATCAAGGGATGATAGTGGTATTCGCTTGCTCTCCCTGTCGAGAATCGCAGCTGTTTCTGTTTTGTAGAAGCTATGGATTACCAGATGTCTACATAAGAGAAATTTGAAACCGAATAAATAAAATAAAAATTCTCAGAGTATTGGTCGAATAATACCGCTTTAAGACACCTGTTATTTGGTCTATTGTGCCTAGCAAAATAATATTGCGGGGAGGATATTAGGCGCCGTTCTTACAAAGGCATCCGTCATTTTTTTTCTCTCATGAGTGGAGGGTGATACTGTTCACCACCGCTGACAGATTACCGATATTTTATCACTGAGGGTAGCTTATTAATTTTTTTTATTTTTGAAACGTATAGTTCGAATCATATTTAGTTTTACTATTGTAGATATTTTTTTTATGGCTAAAACCGGTCGTTTTCATTAATAGGAAGGAATTTGTGCTAAGGGTGTTAGTGCCCACCGTTTTATTTTTTTTGGAGGGAAAATTATTATTTTTATTTTCTTATGGGTATAGTATAGGTCATAGTTAATTTTACCGTTATAGCACTTTTCTGTAAATACCGAGGCCATTTATTTTATCAACAAAACATATATTCTACCTTTATTTTATCACCGTTATTAAACAGGTATATATACCGATTTCACCCTAGGTCCATTTGTTTTATTGTTAACCGTTATTAATTATATACATATCGATTTTACCGCCGTTCCATTTATTTTATTTTTAATTATTATTTATTTCTTTTATTTTGTAAATATATTTTTGATTGAAATTCCTGAGTTTAATTTTGAATTACACCTTTGCTTTTTCCGTTTTCAGGGCGTAGTGATTAATAGGTAAAAGTGCAGTGAAAAACTTTATTTACTTTACTACCCCAGTGTAGGTCAACTTAACAGTGAAGGTCTGTCCGTTTTATTTTTTTTGTTTGTACCTGGACTCCACTGAGTCTACTGAGGGTGTACTCTACGTGCACCCCAGGGCCGCAGAGCAAACTGCGATATCAAAACTGGCGCCTGAGCAACCCCTATTCGGGAATTACATTCATAGCGCCACAGACTCGCTGAAGCACTGTAGGTGAATCAGGAGACTTGTCACAGTATTTATATTCGAATAAATACGCAATTACAGCAATTTAGCATTAAAATTTAGGTTTGGTGATTATTTATTTTATAACTATAATTAATTTAACCTGAATTTACACGCTAAAGAAATATAAATGCATATTATAATATAACTTTTAATTTTTTATAACATTCTTCTGCATTGATGGATTTAAATATATTTTAATTTAGTTTATAACCAAAAAGGTCGTCCGACAACTCCAGGTGAGTCCCTAAAATTAAATAAGACAACTTTCGTGGCTAACCTAAGGCTATTTATATGTGTGGCTTATGCAAATCCTTCTTTCAAACCTTCTTTTAAGTATCTGGGGACTTTCGTAATCACTTTTTACAACTATCTTTGTTTTCGCTATATAGCTAGCCTACCGTACCTCCTACTACACTTGCTGGTACCTACTAGTTCGGAATCTGCGTGCAAGACAGAAGGTTATCATCGAGACTGATTATCTCTGTACCAATCCCCTACTGGTTATTTCCTGCTTACCCTTGTGAGACCTTCCTTGGGACCTAAAATACAGCAAGCTACTCAGGACGTCTGGCCATCTAGATCACAAGTAAGATTAATTATTTTCATTAAAGGCCCCCATCTACCTCGAGATTCCGACCTAACCTCAAACAGGTAGCGTAAATTTAGTTCCCTCTACATACATTTGTGTATTAAATCCCGTAAAACAAGCATACATCTAATGTGAATCATAGTACACCATTCTTATGTACGATTAGAGATATTTCGTTAGAATTTTATAGTTACGAAGGCCTATTTTGTTGATTAGATTATTACTCACGTGGTATAAATACGGTTTATAACGAATAGTACTATTCGAGAACCTCCCATTAAATATCCTCACTAGTGTAAAATGCAGGCATATCTAAATATTTAACATTTTAACGGCGTGGTATTTTAGTATTTTTTTCCCATTCATAACCTCAAATAAATTAACTGTCAGACGAGAATTTGTTTCATTAAGTTCTGTCTAAGGACCCGACCCTACTCTCTGCGGACACAAAAAAAATTGAGCTAGCAAAAATATTGCTTGGCATCTTTCATAAGTAAGGTCAAAGCGTAACAGTAATAAATAAAGGTACTTTACGCTTGAGTAAAATTTATATTTTTTAAAAAACCTCGAATACGGCTTAAAAAACTTAAAATTTGATGGTTGCATTTTAAATTTTGGACCATGCAAAACTTTTAATCAGGAATAAAATTTTTCAAAAAACCAATAATAAAAAAGTTTTCCATATATTTTATTTGTTAGATATATCAATAATTTTATAGCACAAATTGATAACTGAAACCAAATATGTATTATTTCAACCATTATTTGGAAATTGAGGTAAATATACCTACCTATTTATAATATATCGTCCCCTTAATACTATAACTAGGTAAGTCGAATTTTTTGGATATTGAAATATCTATATGTATCTACCCAACTTTGTGCGCTCTTTGCAATGCTGTAAGTAGGTAAGTCTTATCGCATCTCTAAAGTATAAATATCCAGCGGCGAAATATAGATATATTCCAAATCTAGTCTAACTACCGTGCTATAAGCATATAACTTGAGACATCTAATTATCATAGAAATAGTATAGAAAGCCGATTCCATATATCAAAAATGAAACCATAAGGAGAAAATAGTGTGTCGGAGCTCATGCGTATAACGGTGCTGGCGCGAACAGGACCGGTGCAAGTTTTTTATTGATCGAACAAATAGTTCGCACGATATTTTAATCATACATTTTTAGAGATGATTCTATACAAAAAACGATTAAAAAAATTTCAAGTTAAGGTAAATATGGTTCTGACAGTCCTTATTAAGAAAGATATGGCATAAAATATGAATTAGTTAATTTTCGGCAATCATTAGTACAGTAGTCATGAGATTTTGCTTGTGATTTTAAAAATACTTTCCAGAAAAACCACGTGCTCCGGTTTTGACTACGTTTATTATTAAACAGCGAAATTATATACAAAAACTTTAATCCACAATCTAAATTAGGTACTATCACAAGAAAATCACTGTTACAATAATTAATTACTTAACCAAAAACTAAAATACTTTTTAGGTACCTACGTAACCAGAAAGGAGCTGAACCATTTATCCTAATATTGATTTTCTCTCTCCCTACGGTAAAACTTAAAACAATAACAAATTGCCTATCTACTAGGGTCGGTAACTAAACGTATATACATAATGGGCGGATTTTGTTTATACTTAACATTACACTCGCGCATTTAAATATAACTATGCATATAAATATTTACAAACAAAGATACTTTTCCAAACAGGCAATCATTAGTATTGTAGTCACGAGATTTTGCTTGTGATTTGACATCTTATTTGATAATATCATTTGCTACAACTAAATTTAATCTGGGGAGTGCAAAATAGGGCCCAGGAATATTATGTTCGATATTTTTTTACATTTTGTCAGCCGAGACTATGAGTCGTTAGACAGAAAACCTTTCATGTTACCATTTTCAATATAAATTAAAAAAATAAAAAATACTACTACATTTACTTGGTACATATTTTATTTTAATTTTGAACCCTTTTAAAAGGGTCTTTCGGTTCCATAATAAAAATTAGTTGCTGCTTACTAGAAACATTCTATATAGCCTAAACCAATTTATAGTTTGTTTTCGATCAATTTAATACAAAGATTTAAAGTTTTTAGTCGATGATAACATTCCACACCAGCACATTGCAAACGTATTTTATAAATAATAGGAATAAACTTGTAAATCATTAATTTGGTAGTTATCTCACTCATATGATTTTTTTGTTTATATGAATATTTCGATTTCTAAATATATTTTGGCCTTACAATACGAAGCGTTTTGTATCTACCACTTTTTTAATGAACGATGAATGTTGACAGGCGTGTACCTTTTTCGGAACAAGAGGCGTTTTAACGAAGGAAATGATTTTCGAACTATCTAGTTAGTTTTCGGAAAAACAGAAAACGTTTGAAGAAAGTTGTCAATAACAGTTTGTCGTTCATGTGTTTCATTTTGATCAGCTTTCATACTAAATTGCGTAGAATATTTTTCCGATTCAAAATCGAGATTCTCGATATTTCCACAGTTTATTTATAATACCTTCTAAACTGGATTTATCTATCATTTTATATACTTTATAATATATGTTCATGCCCTACTTTTCACTTTATTAACAATTTTTTTTTAACATACTTCAAAATGGTAGGATATTCTCAATTCGTTGAAATATTTTTTTATGTATGTTGAGCGATAATTCTTTACCACGTTGCCCGATTTCTAGGATTCTTTTTGTTAGAAAAGGAAACAGTTTTATATACATTAAGTCAAGATCTGAAGATGGGATCCATAAGAAAAACATTAACATCTTTATTTTTAAAGTAGGTTTTTTTTTAAATTTCTTTAAACCTTACTGGTTCGAACGCCGTGAGGAATGAAGAAATGTAAATAATTGTTGTGCCAGCCAAAAAACGAAGAGGAAGTACCGATTAAAATATCGAGTGACAGAAGAGTTCCTAAGATTGTTGAGATCGGGTTTATGTTTTAAAATGCCTTAAAACCGATATCGATAATGTCTCCCCGTCACTGGGCAGCCTGTATATAAATATACAGATCTCTATTTACATAATTATAATTCTTAGGTAGGTTTAGATTTGCAGACATAAATCTTGTAATAAATATAACAGCTGCCTAATACATTGATTACATTTTCATTAGCCAATGTAAAAATGTCTTTTATTGTACCTAGGATTTGACTAAACACTACACAAAACTAAAAATAAAATGCCACTTTCAATTAATGCCGCGTTTGAGAATCCACATCGGATGCATTTTTTACATCTCGAGCGTTTTTTATCCACATCGGACACATCTGTCCCATTACATTTACGTATACTGAATCACGTGATCAAAGATTTACTACTTACTACATCTCAGATGCATCCGATGTGGATTCTCAAACGCGGCATAAATAATAAACTACAAACGGTCCTGTAAGGGCAGCGTCATATAGCCTTGAAACACCGGGTTTTAGTGCTATTGCCAGGTCAATATTGAATTTGTAGGTGAATCGCTTATTGAACATTAAAAATACGGTATTAATGACATTAATACGGTATTTGTATATATTTTTGGGAATGTAATTACACATAAATATTATTAGTTGATTATTTAAATGTTTATAAGTTATTTTGTGGCGATATTTCGTAGATATAAACTGTTTAAATCATATAATTTAAAAATTAATTAATTTAAAATTCTTTTCTGTTAGGTATGTTTAATATATTTGGCAACACTACAGGGACAAGTCATGCTTATTGCGCAAGCTTCTAGACACACTATTTTGCGATGTCAGGCGCAGAGACGCGTTTTTATGCACAGTAGGTTTCAATTTCTGCTTAAATGTTATGTTTATATTGGTCTTCTATATTATTTTTATGGTAATTATAGAATTGGCTAACTGACTTAGCGGTTGTAACTACCGTGCACTGCTTGAAATATCTAGTTGTGAAATATTCAGTCGTAGTAGGTATCTTCTGTGAAAAGAGAAACTGTTTTGTTTAGAAATGTCGAAAATGAAAAGAAGGTGTAAAAGACTGTTAGAAATGGCATTAGATAACAGAGTAATTGATGAAGGTAAGTTAATTTAGATATAATTCAAATTATTATGTGGTTTTCTGAAACAGTGTAGGAAAAGTAAGGTTAAAAAATATTATTTTTCTTAATAATTATTTTTATGCTTATTAAAAATAATAAATATTTGTATTATTTTTAGTAATGGGCGATACTGGAAATCCTCAGTCAAATGGACAGACAATGATCCAAAACGTTCAAAACTCATTGTTAGAGAAAGATGATGTTGTAATTAAGCAAGATATAAGCATAATCTCTAATTATTTACAGATTGTCTATTAGTACTGGAGCATAGTAAATAAATACTATAAAATAGTGAACAGATAAAAATGAATGTTATTGAAAGATTATGACAAAAATAATAAGTCAGTGACTAGATTTCCTAACTAATGCAATCCTAGTGGCAACGGACAACCTGTATTATATTTACAAAAATGTTAACAAATGAGATTTTTTAAGTACTTATTTATTGCTTTAAATTAGTACCAATGATTAAAAAGTAATATATTTATTTTTACTCATCAGGGCAAAACGGTATCTTAGAAATTGCTACCACATCTGTGGAATCCGCAGCAGGTGCTTCCACTTCAAAGCTTCATATAGATCAAGAGTCTGATTTTGAACCTTATTCCCCTGACCACTCAGAATATATTCCAAGTTCTGATGATGAAGTTACCGGCAACCCTATTAACTCCACAAGTAACGCTACCCAGTTGGAAGGAATGGAAGAAAAACCTACGAAAAAGAAAGATAAATAAGAAAAATTGGAAAAGAAATGTTGCAAAGGTAAGAAGACAGCATGGCGAAAGTTATGTGTCTGCCAAGGGTCAACATGTACCCGGGGTAGCTATGAAAGATCCATGTCAAGTTAGGTGTAGGCGGAGATGCAGTGAAAAGATCACCCACGAAGAAAGATTAAATATTTTTGGAAGATATTATCAACTAGATTCCTACGAAAGGAAAAGAGATTTCATTCATAGTCACACTGAGAAAATGAACAAAAAATGGCACACCAAGGAGGACTCAAGACGAACATTTACTGTTACATTTTTTTTGCCACGGAATAATGAACGGATTCAAGTGTGCAAAACAATGTTTCTTAACACACTTGGAATTCGAAAAGGTGTTATAGACATAGCAATGCAAAAAAGAACAAACGAAAATACGAGTTTCAAAGACCAAAGGGGCAAACACATAAAGAAGATCACATCGCCTGAGATATTGGATAGTGTAAGGAAGCACATTGAGAAGTTCCCTGTGATGTCTTCACATTACTGTCGAGAAAAGACCCAAAGAAAGTATTTACCCTCTGATTTAAACATAACCATAATGTACTCGATGTACAAGAAAGAATGTACAGAGAGTAGTCAACCAGTAGCTAGTTCTTGTCTCTACAGAAAGGTATTTTCTGAAGAGTACAACCTTGGGTTTTATCGCCCAAGAAAAGACCAGTGCCGTACATGTATGGCCTACAATAGTCCGTCAAATGATAAAACAACATTAGAGAATGAATACCAGGCCCACATAGTCGCAAAGGATAGAGCTCGATCTGAAAAAGTGGCAAACAAACAATTAGCGGAAAACTCGGATGGGAAAATAGTCTGTTGCAATTTTGACTTACAGCAGGTGCTCCTTGTACCCAAGGACCCGACGAATAACGCCTGGAGTGGAGTGTGACTCGATGCACTCGGCGATTTCAACAGAACTAAAAAGAGTTGGCAAGACAAATTGACCTCAAGATTATAAAACTATTGCTAGATGTGCAAGACGAAAAGGGGATAAACCTTATCTTGTTCATGACATAACTCATGACCTCATACTTGACTGGAAATTACTAGCAGATCGAAACATGATTTTTAGAAAAATAGATGAAGACCGTAGACAGGTCGGTTGGCAAAAGATAAGCTGGATGAATTTTTCCAAGTGCAGACCTTTTGTAATGAGGTTTAAAGAAACTTTTGATGAAGACTTTAGAGTTTTAAATTGCAACAGAAAAACTAGAGTTCATTTATCTGTAGCACATACTTTAAAACTCCTATATTCTGATAAAATACCAATCAAAAAGGACAAATATGATGACCTACTGTCATTGTTTGAAGGAACACCTCCTCCGATTCCTATTGAGTATAAGCCCTACTACGAAAATCTTCCTTTTCATAGAGACCAACGTGGAAGAAATCAACAAACTCAAGACTCAGATAGCGACATAAGTGACATTTCTAAATAAAATATCATTATTGTTTGATGATCATTGTAATTTTGAAATTATAAACATCCATCTAAATAATTTGCCTTTAATTTCCCACTTCAAAAACTATATATTTTAGATTTTGTAATATTTATCTGTGCTAAAACCTTAGATAAAAGAGACCAGAGATGTTACATATACCGGTATTTGTGCTGCGCGAATGTTGCCAATTTCTAAAGAAAGGTTAACGGAGTGGGGGAACTGGGAGGAGATTCGAAGTCTGTGACAGGGGCGGACTTGGTTTATTAAAAACACGATGAACTATTAGATATACTTAAAAGATGTTTAAATGGAATGTTTTATTATGAAATAAAATTAATGTGATTTTATTAATATTAAACAGAAGCAACGATATTTTATTCTAGTCTCTTGCGGCAATGTCCGTAGTGACTAAATGCTAACGAAATATTCTATAATAGAAAAAAGTTCTTTTATAGAATATTTCGTTATCGTTTAATTTTTCCACAAGATACTACAATAAAATGTCAAAATATAATATCGTTTATGAGCAAAAATGGTACTCATTGTCTACCAGTATTATATTTGCAGCATGTGCAGCAGGAGAATATTGTAAATAGGAAGAGTAAGAAATGAGGATTCCTTGTGAGCTGAACATGTTTTTTTCTAAGGCTAATACATATTAAAAATTGAGTTGCGACAACACTATAGACTGTAGATAAGGGTATATTACATACGTTTAGACGATATCTTTCCTACAGACTTATGTGAAAAAGTGATGCAAAAGTAAATATATATTTTTGGGTGTCGTAATAAGAGAGAAAAGGGTCCAGAAATCAAACTCAAAATGTATTATTATGTTGTTTATTGTATTATTTATATAAAAAAATAAGTAAAACAATAAATAAATAGTAAATACAAAAAAATGAAGCAAGTTATAAAACCAAAGAGAGAAAGAAAGAGAGAAAGAGAGAAAGAGAGAAGGAGAGATAGAAAGAGAGAGAGATAAAGAGATAAAGAGAGAGAGATAAAGAGAGAGATAAAGAGAGATAGAAAGAGAGATAAAGAGAGAGAAAGAGAGATAAAGAGAGATAAAGAGAGATAAAGAGAGATAAAGAGAGATAAAGAGAGAAAGAGAGAGAGAGATAGATAGAGAGAGAGATGCAGAGATAGTGAGAGATGCAGAGAGAGTGCAGAGAGAGTATGTTCTGTTACTTTTTAAGATTATTTAGAAATACACGAGATTTACCAAATGACAACATAATTTACTATTACTTACCTTCTGTTTCTTTCGTTCAGGAGATTGAGGGGGTATTTTTTCGTGATAATATTCCAAGCTAGTTTGAGAGTTTGAAGTACTAGCCTGTAAGTAAACAATATGTTCTTTCACTCTTTACGATTATTTAGAAATAAACGAGATTTGCCAAATAACATAATTCAATATAGCTTACTTTATATTTCTTTCGTTCAGCAGATCGAGGGGGGTTTTTTGGTGATAATATCCCAAGCTAGGTCTTGATTTTGGAGGCAGTTCTATAAGCTTTCAAATTAATAAATATTAAATTGAAATATTTTGAATACGCACCTAATTAAAAATAATTCCATGATTAATACATATTTATTAAAAATTACCTGATTGGGTATAGCAATTTTTTTCAAATGTAGAGCAAAGGGAGATTTTTTATAATCAAATGAATCATCATTAAACTTGTAGTGGCATACACGGGAAGTGCTAAAAACATCTTCTTTATTAACATTTATTGCAAGTATCCATTTATCTCTTAAACTTTTTTCTTTTGGAATACTAAAAAATATAGAGTATGTGTCACATACAATTTTAGGAATGCATACTCTGAAACCAAAAATATTTTAAAATTTAAATCTAATAAAAGGCGTCAGTCGCTTGCTTTTATCCGAGTATTTATCTTCAAAATTTAGTGATTCTTATTTTTAGATTTCGATTTTTAAATTTTATAATGTAAGACTTTATTAACAATATTTTCGACCTACCCCTCGTAACTATAATATTATTATTTTTAGCTTATATGTCATATTGAAAGTTTTACTTGGTTTTAAGACTAATAGGCACAAACTGAATTTCAGTTTTGACTGAAAATAGGATGAACTTTTAAATTTTTTGTATATTATCCTGTATTTTATTTAATATTCTTATAAAACTACTTTTTTAAAACCAAAATTTCTTTAGCAACTATGCTTGTTTACTTCTTATGTATGTACCAAAAAGGGCTAAAAACTACCTTTATTAAATATTCTTATAAATCTATATTTTTAAAACAAAATTTCGTTAGCAAATATGCTACTTTACTTCTTATTTTACGCACCAAAAAAGACTTACTACCTACCTTCGGTAAAACTCAATTAAATGTTCAAAATTTTGTCCTTTGGTTTATTTATAACTATAAGTAAGTACTATAAAATATGTTTTCTAAAATATTCGATACGAAATATTTGGAGAAATACCTTAATGCGGATCTGACTAATTCAACATAAAGGAGCATGGCGGTTATGTCAAAATATTAATAATAAATATTTACCGGTGAAAACGAACATATTTCTTATCTTTTATAACATTTGCACTTTTATTATAGGTATATACAATTTTTCACGATACATCGTGGCATTTTGAACCTAAAACTGAATAGGTAGAACACTTTAAATTGTTAATAACACCAACATACAATTCAAAAAACAGCGGTCAATGTCAGTGGTGATTAAACTCAGGGAGGTGAGCGTAGAATAGAAATGACTATTTCGGAGCAATTCGGGTGGCGCCGTAGAAATAATGAATTCCAATTGGTGGGTTACGTGAGGGAGAAACGGACAACATGCGCAGTGTGCAATGTTACATCTCCGGTCTCTTTTATCTAAGGCTAAAACTGAATAACTCAAATTTAAGAAAAAATTGTGAAAATAATTATATTCTCCAATTACAAAAGAATTCGCTTCTTAAAAATTTTGAGTTTTAAACGTAAAAACAGAATTAATTATCGTGTTAAACAATTTTTTTTGACATTGAAATCTTTTAATCGATTTTCTGACAAATCGTTAATTTGAAGTTACCCAGTTATAGTATTAAGGGGACTATATTATGCAGGGTCAGTGCCACTAACAGATTATCTCAAGTAGGTACATGCGACTCTAATTAGACAGCTAAATATTTAATTTCCCATAAACGAGAAAAACCTAACAATATATTTCTACAAATACGCGGTGTTATGCAAGTTCAGTGCCACTAAATTTGAAAATACCAATTGTGGTTCTCCTTAATGGTATTGCCATTTTTCCAAAAAGTTATTTCTCTAATGTATATTCATTCTTCTACAGTCAGCATTCTAGCTCCATATGGACGTCTTAACTCTATCATAGAGTTTTGTTTTTTGTTTTAAATTCCATCTGGACTGGCAGCAACATAATCAAATTCGTAATTCATATTTAAAAACTTTTTCTTGCAAATAAATTTCCAAATCTTATTTTGCTCTGCCATATTGGGTGGCTTTAGCAAAAAATAAAAGATTTTATGAGATTTCCTAATTTTGAAGCAGTGACTCGTTTTCGTCTTCTACAATTCACAATCATCTTGATCTCGTGTCATATTCATTTTTTTTTATCTATAGACATTCGCAAACTTTAGAAAATCTTCTTTTGCAACGCGCATCAAAGAGTGCGACAGATCAAAGCCACGCGCAAAAAATTACTTAGTTCGAAAAATATACATAACTTAATTATTCTTAACTCGAAGATGTATTCATTAAAAAAAAACTCCAGTGCAATATAAAAGTTTAATTTACAATTCACATCTCACTGTATATATTTTTTTAATTTTGGATATATTTTTTTAATAAATAAATGATAAAATTAATTTAAATAATTTATCGAAGTTACTGTATGTAAAAATAACGAAAGTGTACAGACATCAAACAAAATAAATTCAAATCACTAACATTTCTAAAAAAAATCTGATGTGTCCAACACATGACTTTCCTATCTAGTTAACCTATTGCAGCATCTCTAAAAATGTTTAGAGGATAAACTAAATATATACATTTTCCACATACATCTACCTCGAAACATTTTTCTATAGATATTAATTGAAAACGAAAATACTGAAAAATTTTAATTTAGCACTTTTCCTCCAATTTTTCCATTACGGTCCATTTTAGAAAAGTCATTTAAAAACAAAAATTATAGAGATCGATATCGCAAACAACTTTTAGATTAACAATTTTCTTAAAAATCAGAATTTTGCACATTTTGTCAAATTTCTCGAATACGGACCATTTCAGGAAAATTTGACATAGAACAAAAATTATAGATAATAATATTGCAAGTAACTTTTATTTAAAGAATTTTCTTCCCCAAACGTAAATAACGAATATATTCCATAAAATATAAAAATGACCACCAATAAAGTACCCCCCCAAATGTTCCGACTCTGTCCAAAATCTAATCAGTTCACCTCAGGTCGAAATAAAACTTAAGTTTAAAATTTAATGTTTTTTCCTTTATCCGTTTTTGAGTTTTCTTCAAAATTCGAAATTTACACATTTTCTCAAATATCTCGAATACGGTCCATTTTATAGAAATTATTTATAGGATAAAAATTATAGAGAATTATATTAAAAACAACTTTTATTTGAACAATTTTTATAAAAAATTATTTTTTTTACATTTTGTCAAATTTCTCGAATACGGACCATTTTAGGAAAATTTTGCATAAAACAAAAATTATAGATAATTATATAAGAAGTAACTTTTATTTGAAGAATTTTCTTCTCCATACGTAAATAACAGATATATTCCATAAAATATAAAAATGACCACCTATAAAGTACCCCCCCAGATGTTCCGACTCTGCCCAAAATCTAATCAGCTCATTGGACGTTGAAACAAAGCTTAAGTTTAAAATTTGGTGTTTTTCTGTGTATCGGTTCATGAGTTATGCGTTATACAGACACACACACACACACACACACACACACACACACACACACACACACACACACACACACACACACACACACACAGACACACAGACACACACACACACACACACAGACATCATCGCGAAAATAGTCAAAACGGATTCAGGGGACCTCAAAACGTAAAAATCCGTCGAAAACTCGAGGTCGAAAAAAATCATGATTCCTATATTTTCCTTATATCTGTATACAGATAGGAAAGTAAAAAGGTCCTTCAAGTAAGATCATATACTCCTTCCTCTTTCCTCTTAGTGACTTCTAACTAAAAAAAATTCTCAAGATAAGTCACTCCCTAAAATACCTCCCTTAAGTCCCTCCCTCAAGTCACTCCCGTAAGTCACTCCCTTAAGTCAATTTTTTAAGTATATCTCCTTAAGTCGACCCCATTAAGTCGATCCCCTTAAGTTCCTCCCATAAGTCCATCCCTTAAGTGTGTCCCTTAAGTCCACGATCGTTCATTCCTTAAGTCCCTCCCTTAGGTACATCCCTTAAGTCCATCCCTTAAGTCCATCCCTTAAGTTCATCCCTTAAGTTCATCCCTTAAGTCCATCCCTTAAGTCCACTTCTCAAGTCACTCCCTTAGGTTCCTCCCTTAATTCTGTATATTAATTCCGTCCCTTTAAGTCACTTCCTTAAATTGCTCCCTTAATTCCCTCCCTTAATTCCCTCCCTTAAGTCCCTCCCTTAAGTCCCTCCCTTAAGTACATCTCTTAAGTCCATCCCTTAAGTACATCCCTTAAGTTAATCTCTTGAGTACATCCCTTGAGTACATCCGTTAAGTCCATCCCTTAAGACCATCCCTTAAGTCCATCCCGTAAGAACATCCCTTAAGTCCCTGTCTTAAGTCCCTCCCTTAATTCCCTCCCTTAAGCCTCTTCCTTTACGATGCTTCTTTTCTATTATGACTATTATTTTCTTCGCGGAGCGCCACAAAGGGTTTGCCCCAGGGCTCCGCGGACCACATTTTGAGTAACGCTTAGACGAAAAAGCTTTTAGTTTTTTTTTTTCATTTTTTTGTGAGGAAAATAAATGCTACTGCAGGTAAAATAGCCCAATCGGATTAGTATTTTAGATTCTGAAAAATTCGAAGCAGCAATTTTCCTTCGGAATTCGTTGGAGGGGGTCTCTGGTAGTCTAAATTCAAAAAGTTGGGATTCCAAAGTTGTCGTTACCTCCGCCATCTTGATTTAAAGGGTTATTTTTTGTATCTTGAATAACTCATTTATTTTCAATTTTACACGGAAAATAGTTTTTACAAAAGTTATTTAAAATTAAATTTCCTACAATTCTGCTTTTTTTTTTGTACGATCGATTTTTTTCGATTTATACCCGAAAAGAGGGGGTGAATTTTTGGTTATAGAATAACTCGTTTATTTTCAATTTTACGAGAAAAATTGTTATAAACAAAGTTGTTTAAAATTAAATTTCCTACAATTCTGCTTTTTTTTGTACGATCGATTTTTTTCGATTTATACCCGAAAAGAGGGGGTGAATTTTTGGTTATAGAATAACTCGTTTATTTTCAATTTTACGAGAAAAATTGTTATAAACAAAGTTGTTTAAAATTAAATTTCCTACAATTCTGCTTTTTTTTTGTACGATCGATTTTTTCGATTTATACCCGAAAAGAGGGGGTGAATTTTTGGTTATAGAATAACTCGTTTATTTTCAATTTTACGAGAAAAATTGTTATAAACAAAGTTGTTTAAAATTAAATTTCCTACAATTCTGCTTTTTTTTTGTACGATCGATTTTTTTCGATTTATACCCGAAAAGAGGGGGTGAATTTTTGGTTATAGAATAACTCGTTTATTTTCAATTTTACGAGAAAAATTGTTATAAACAAAGTTGTTTAAAATTAAATTTCCTACAATTCTGCTTTTTTTTTGTACGATCGATTTTTTCGATTTATACCCGAAAAGAGGGGGTGAATTTTTGGTTATAGAATAACTCGTTTATTTTCAATTTTACGAGAAAAATTGTTATAAACAAGGTTGTTTAAAATTAAATTTCCTACAATTCTGCTTTTTTTTTGTACGATCGATTTTTTTCGATTTATACCCGAAAAGAGGGGGTGAATTTTTGGTTATAGAATAACTCGTTTATTTTCAATTTTACGAGAAAAATTGTTATAAACAAAGTTGTTTAAAATTAAATTTCCTACAATTCTGCTTTTTTTTTGTACGATCGATTTTTTCGATTTATACCCGAAAAGAGGGGGTGAATTTTTGGTTATAGAATAACTCGTTTATTTTCAATTTTACGAGAAAAATTGTTATAAACAAAGTTGTTTAAAATTAAATTTCCTACAATTCTGCTTTTTTTTTGTACGATCGATTTTTTTCGATTTATACCCGAAAAGAGGGGGTGAATTTTTGGTTATAGAATAACTCGTTTATTTTCAATTTTACGAGAAAAATTGTTATAAACAAAGTTGTTTAAAATTAAATTTCCTACAATTCTGCTTTTTTTTTTGTACGATCGATTTTTTCGATTTATACCCGAAAAGAGGGGGTGAATTTTTGGTTATAGAATAACTCGTTTATTTTCAATTTTACGAGAAAAATTGTTATAAACAAGGTTGTTTAAAATTAAATTTCCTACAATTCTGCTTTTTTTTTGTACGATCGATTTTTTTCGATTTATACCCGAAAAGAGGGGGTGAATTTTTGGTTATAGAATAACTCGTTTATTTTCAATTTTACGAGAAAAATTGTTATAAACAAAGTTGTTTAAAATTAAATTTCCTACAATTCTGCTTTTTTTTGTACGATCGATTTTTTCGATTTATACCCGAAAAGAGGGGGTGAATTTTTGGTTATAGAATAACTCGTTTATTTTCAATTTTACGAGAAAAATTGTTATAAACAAGGTTGTTTAAAATTAAATTTCCTACAATTCTGCTTTTTTTTTTGTACGATCGATTTTTTTCGATTTATACCCGAAAAGAGGGGGTGAATTTTTGGTTATAGAATAACTCGTTTATTTTCAATTTTACGAGAAAAATTGTTATAAACAAAGTTGTTTAAAATTAAATTTCCTACAATTCTGCTTTTTTTTTGTACGATCAATTTTTTCGATTTATACCCGAAAAGAGGGGGTGAATTTTTGGTTATAGAATAACTCGTTTATTTTCAATTTTACGAGAAAAATTGTTATAAACAAGGTTGTTTAAAATTAAATTTCCTACAATTCTGCTTTTTTTTTGTACGATCGATTTTTTTCGATTTATACCCGAAAAGAGGGGGTGAATTTTTGGTTATAGAATAACTCGTTTATTTTCAATTTTACGAGAAAAATTGTTATAAACAAAGTTGTTTAAAATTAAATTTCCTACAATTCTGCTTTTTTTTTGTACGATCGATTTTTTCGATTTATACCCGAAAAGAGGGGGTGAATTTTTGGTTATAGAATAACTCGTTTATTTTCAATTTTACGAGAAAAATTGTTATAAACAAGGTTGTTTAAAATTAAATTTCCTACAATTCTGCTTTTTTTTTGTACGATCGATTTTTTTCGATTTATACCCGAAAAGAGGGGGTGAATTTTTGGTTATAGAATAACTCGTTTATTTTCAATTTTACGAGAAAAATTGTTATAAACAAAGTTATTTAAAATTAAATTTCCTACAATTCTGCTTTTTTTTGTACGATCGATTTTTTCCATTGATACCCGAAAAGAGGGGGTGAATTTTTGGTTATAGAATAACTCGTTTATTTTCAATTTTACGAGAAAAATTGTTATAAACAAAGTTGTTTAAAATTAAATTTCTTACAATTCTGCTTTTTTTTGTACGATCAATTTTTTTCGATTTATACCCGAAAAGAGGGGGTGAATTTTTGGTTATAGAATAACTCGTTTATTTTCAATTTTACGAGAAAAATTGTTATAAACAAGGTTGTTTAAAATTAAATTTCCTACAATTCTGCTTTTTTTTTGTACGATCGATTTTTTTCGATTTATACCCGAAAAGAGGGGGTGAATTTTTGGTTATAGAATAACTCGTTTATTTTCAATTTTACGAGAAAAATTGTTATAAACAAAGTTATTTAAAATTAAATTTCCTACAATTCTGCTTTTTTTTGTACGATCGATTTTTTCCATTGATACCCGAAAAGAGGGGGTGAATTTTTGGTTATAGAATAACTCGTTTATTTTCAATTTTACGAGAAAAATTGTTATAAACAAAGTTGTTTAAAATTAAATTTCTTACAATTCTGCTTTTTTTTGTACGATCAATTTTTTTCGATTTATACCCGAAAAGAGGGGGTGAATTTTTGGTCATAGAATAACTCGTTTATTTTCAATTTTACGAGAAAAATTGTTACAAACAAAGTTGTTTAAAATTAAATTTCCTACAATTCTGTTTTTTTTTTGTACGATCGATTTTTTTGTAATTATCCCTGAGAAGAGTGGGGGTGAACCTAAGTATTGTATTGTCACGTTTATTATTGACGTTGTACCATTATTTTTTCTGTTTGTTTTTTTTTTGCTGATTTTCAAAAATGTTATTTGGTACAATTATGATTCCGATTTTTTCTAAGAGTTTACCCCCACTCTTCTCAGGAATAAATACAAAAAAATCAAGCGTACAAAAAAAAATAGAATTGTAGGAAATTTAATTTTAAACAACTTTGTTTATAACAATTTTTCTCGTAAAATTGAAAATAAACGAGTTATTCTATAATCAAAAATTCACCCCCTCTTTTCGGATATAAATCGAAAAAAATCGATCGTACAAAAAAAAGCAGAATTGTAGGAAATTTAATTTTAAATAACTTTTGTAAAAACTATTTTTCGTGTAAAATTGAAAATAAATGAGTTAATCAAGATACAAAAAATAACCCTTTAAATCAAGCTGGCGGAGGTAACGACAACTTTGGAATCCCAACTTTTTGAATTTAGACTACCACACACCCCCTTCAACGAATTCCGAAGCCTGTTCTTCACCTAATCCGATTGGGCTAAAAATGAAATATATTTTTCCCGTCTAGCATTTTTATTTTTTTCTCCTTTCATTAGGAAGGCATCTCTTTAGATTTTTTTCAAAAGAAACTGATTCAAATGTTTAAAAAGTGACTTCAGATGGGTACGGGTTGAGCCTTTACTTGTACTTACATAGTTTTTCTTGTAGTAAAAATAAAAATTAATCCGTAAAATTGGTACTATAAAACCCTTGCATATTATATGTCGATCTTAGTGTTACAGAAATGATTTACGTAAAGCAATAAGGTAAACGTAAAATTTATCATCAGTAAAGTATATTATAAATTGTTTTAATTCACAAAATATAAATTTCTTAAAAATCTAATAGAGTCGCCACTTTCCAGACGAAAAATAATGCAATGTAAGAGTTTCGTAGTAACCCACTTTTGAAGTTTATTTTTGACTATTTTTAAAAGAAAAAAATATGAACGTATAGGTAAAGGTTAAATCTACGCTCCCCTGGAAACTTTTTTTTAATCTAATTTAGTTTTTTCTAAAAAAAAAATGAAAAAAATGGTAAAAAAAGTCGAGGTTTACATTTTTTTTATTTTAGAAAAAATAAATTCAAATTTTAACAAAGTGTCTCTAAGGGAGCACAGGTTTAACCTTTACCTACACGTACATATATTTTTTCTTTTAGAATCAGTCAAAATTAAACCTTAAAAGTGGGGTATAATGAAACCCTTGCAAGCTCTGCTCTAAAGCCTAGTAAATACTCCTCTTAAGAACATTATCAGAATTGTCTACAAAATTCTATCTATCAATTATTAATGTCATATTATCACTCCATATTAAGAAATTTATGAATCAAAAACCAACAACTGAAAGATATTTGTGCATCATTCAGTTAACTGTAATATTTTTTACCTTCTTTAAATCGGCCATGTACAATTTTGCATCATGCCAAATTATCCTCTATAGATGGATGATATAATTGTGTAAATATCTTTATGTTTTGGAGATTCTCACAAAAATATTTTCGATAAATCTGTAGGTGTTTTAACTGAATGTGCCTTACATGGTTTCTTAGATTTTTATTGCCACGTGCCCGGAAATGTAGCAAACGCAATGACGCGTTTGGAAATATTTTTTCACATGTTCATGAGAATCCAGCAGAAACATGTGCTACATATAAATATATGAATGTCTGATTTTATAGAAAGGTAGAGTACATTCCAAACAATATATGAATAGTAAAAGAGCACTATTTGTGATTAATCTCTTTTATGTACGTTCTAATCAATAAGGTTGAATACTATGGAAATGACATGCCAAAAAAAACGACACCCCTTCCCCCTCTCTTAGTGGTCATGTCATAGTTGTCAAAGTGCTATCAGAACTTTGTTCAAATTTAAATATTTCGACGTTATTTCTATCTTAATAAGTGTTTTTTTTTTTTTATTAATTTGTATAAAAATCATGACTAAGTGTGCCAAAATTAATTGTAAAAACTCTTCAGTGAAAGAGCGTAAGAAAATATCTAATTTAAGTTTTCATAAGTAAGTATAAGGAGTGTACTTAGAATTTTTTTAGAATGCTTAACTTTTTTTTATTATAGGTTTCCAAAAGACCCACAATATCTCAAAATTTGGTCTAAATTTGTGGGAAAAGACCAATTTAAGCCTAAACCGAATAGCATATTGTGCTCTATTCACTTCAAGGAAGAATTTTTTGATAAGAGTGAGTTTAGGGTCAGATTGAAGAAGAATGCTGTTCCGACAATAAATGAATGTTTAGTTAGTATACACTTTATTTACAATAAAACTTAAATAAATAACATAATAAAGAACATTGGCTTGACTAACTTTATAATAAAGACAAATAACTATGTTAAAACTTAGATAACTATAATAAAACTTAAATAACTACAGTTCATCAAATTTCTAGAGGCTTTCGACGGCTAGACAGAGAAAGCACTACTGACAGGCATCCCGACGGATTTACGCAATGAAAGTACACTCTGCGCATCAAGTATTTCACTATTTCATTCAGACGTAAATGTCAGATGTAAATTTCGCTAAAACATTTCTTTTATTTTCGTTTGTGTTTTTTGCTCATTACAGTTTAATAGAACCTAAGTATGGAGTTTAATAGCAAATTAAGAGGCCGCGTGATTAACAGTCAATCTCGCGAAATAATAGCCAATGTTATAGAGTTTATGAGAAGAGAAGGAAACTTTAATTCACCTTCAATACCATTTAAAAATGTAAATGATCGTGTTGCTGCAGCCACAGGAGTATCTAAAAACACTGTCGTTCGCATTTCTGGAGAAAAAAAAAGAATCGATAACCGTGAGATATCGGAATTTTCATCACCAAGAAAAACCATTAAAAAACCAAAAACAGTTAATGATATAGATGAAGCTGCACAAGAATCAAATTTTATTTTTTAATTATTAGATAGCTATTTTTGTTTCTGAGTTGTGTTCATTTACAGGCTCAATTTTTTTCCGTTTCTCCTTTTTGATTTTATATGGGGTTTCAAGTTGTTTTTGATTTATTTCGACGTAAATCACAACAACACACTTTTTTAATAAAGCAAACAAGTGTTAAGAGGTATATGTACGTGTAAACTACAATTACAAAAAATTGATATGAAACCCATGAAACCACCAACAAAAATGTAAAGCTAGCTTCCGTACTAGAACATGGTGTCATTCGTCGAGATAATTTATCGTTTTGTTTAATAGATCAAGAAATGTAAATATTCCCCTGTTATTTTTTATAAAATTATAAGAGAAATAATTTTTTTTCTAAATAGTATAGTTTATTATTTTGTAGAAAAACAAAATTTCGAAAATTTTAGTAATGTTTCAGAAACAACCGTTATTAATAATAGGTACCATTTTCCTTAATAAGGTAGAAATAAAATATAAACTATTTCCACGATTTACAAAGGCCTACAAAAAAATTATAGGTATTTTCCGCTATCCTATAAAATTTATATTTTCTGACTCAATTTCAAAAGGTTGAAGGAATTCCAAAACACCTTTTATAATAATAATAATAATAATAATAATAATAATAATAATAATAATAATAATAATAATATTTATTCAGAAAGCAGAATCCATATACATAAAATAGTGAAACACAAGAAGTTTTAACAAAAATACAAGGATTATCTACTATACTGAAAAGGAATCGTATTCATCGTAGCCTATCAGAAGACAGACTAAAATGGTTTTCAATACGCCCGGTCAAAATTAATAGTTTAAATATAAACACCCCTTAAATGTAGTACATATATAAATACATAATGGATACACATAAAAAAATGAAAATTGTAATTAATAACAAACAAAGACATCATAAATACCTACCTAGTCTAGTAGACGAAGCTCAATGAAAATTAGTGAACGTTGCTTCAAGCAATAAATATAAAAATATACAAAGAACAATCAAATAATCACAAATTAATATTTATATTTTAAAATCGATCAAAAGCTGTCCCCGAAGTAACAAAAATTTCAACTTATTTTTAAAAGTTACATGACTTAATTTTTTAAACTCTATTGGTATAAGATTCAAGATACGGCCTATTAAATATGAAAATGAACTTTTGAACATAGCAGTGGAATGTCGAGGAATGGAGATATCATCCTTTCTGCGAATATTAATATTGTGTACATCGCTCCTGAATCTTATTTTGTTATACAAGTAGGGGGGAGTTTTAAGATTGACAATTTTTCGATAGAGACAACAGGTGTGTAAAAAACGCGCTTCCTGAACAGATAGCCAAGACAATTCAAATCGCTTAGCTGACACTCCTTGCCTTTTTTTTAAATTATACACTAATCTAAAACAAATATTTTGCATGCGTTGAAGACGTTGACTATCATATCGTGTTACACAAGGGCCATATACCGAATCGCAATAATGCATATGTGAAAATACTAGTGATTCGCACAACGTACGTTTAGCTTGATGAGTTAAGATGTATTTATTTGCATATATCATTTTTATGTTAGTCATAATAAGGCATAATAATTATTTTCAATTCTACATACTATCTTTAGCTGCTTTTAAAAACGTTCTAAGAAAGTCCAATCAGACCAATTTAATCCCTAAACTATTCCACACTTTTAAAATTTAATTACCTAAAAATATTAAAAACTATTTAAAATAACTTATTTAGCAGACTGTACAATAGCTATCTTAGTCACACGTAGCGCGTTCTCTGTCTGGGCGTCGAACACCTCTAGAAATTTGATGAACTGTAACTTTATAATTAAACTTAAAAACCAACTATAATTAAACTTAAAAACCAACTATAATTAAACTTAAAAACCAACTTGTAATTAAACTTAAAAACCAACTTATAATTACACTTAAATGACTAACTTTTTAAGTAACACATAATTTAGAATAAAATTTCAAGTATTTAAAAGCAGTTTTTATTAGATCCTAATTTCCTATTATTATACCGTTTTGATAATGAATATACTGTATAATAATAAATATTGGTGATTTATTTTTATTATTTAATTAGTTTTGTGGCCATCACTCACTGCTATGTACCTCCTCATCCTCATGATATAAAATAATATGCCTGCTCATGTACCACATTACAATTATTATTAATATTAAATGAACATATCCATCGGAAGATGTAATAAACATTTGATTAAAATTTGAAAAATATTAAAAATTATGAAAGACTCTAAGAAAAAAATATCAGTTGATATCATCAGCACATTAGTTTTAAAAGAATTCATAAATTCTAATGTCTTTTCGAATATTATGCAACACAGTTTGGACCAGTTTGTGTTGGATAATCATAAAATATTATTAATCAAGTGCATAGTTGATAAATATGTTAGTATCCTACTAACATATCTCACTAAAACTAGAGTTAATAAAGCTGCTAGCATAAGACATCAAAACAACAAAATAGTGTTGTTTAAAGGTCAATAAATATTTTTTTAAATAATAAAAAAATTTTTGTAGTGTCTTATTAAGAATGGGACACAGAAAAACTGAAGAGTTACCTATAATTTTACCAAATTTAGCAAAAGTTTTTGGTGTCATAAGATACGTTACACTTATTTGAACTATAATTAAGTAAATCATATAGGTACTTTTGTTGGGAACTTACAAGAAACTTCAAAATTAAAATGAAGAATATTCGCATTCTAAGCATAATCTTATTTTTAATCAGACTCTTCAGTTGTTCTGTATCCCTTTCTCAATGAGACACCTTGTATATAAACTTCCCACTTGAACAATTTTATATTTTTCAAGTATGTACAATACAGGTGTATCAGAAATTAAAGTAAAAAGACAACTTATAACAAAGGTTTAAATTTAGTAATGTCAAGTCATCCTTGCACCCTAAAAAAGTACCAATGAAGAAATTATTCCTCCAATGCAACCAAACAGTTATTTTTAGGATAAGATTTTGTGTCAAATGTTATCCACAGCCACAGGGTTTCTTTTTAAATGGCATGACATTCAAAATTTTGGTCAAAACAATTTTCATCATGCACTTTTCTTGGAAATTCACAATGCCTTATTAGGATTAAAAACACCAGTTTCTAGAAACTTTTTCACTATAACACTAACATTACTGATCAGAAAAAGTGGTTAAAGTTTTCTTTTTGTAATCACAAATCGCAACTGAATGCCTATTTTTAAAATAAATTATCTCTATAATTCCATTTGTATAGTTGTATGCTGCGCATCTGTGAGATTGTTGTTTATTATACATAGGTACCAATTATTGAAATCTTTAGTCAGTACTTGCTTGCAATTTTAGTAGTATATGTACCTGCCCTATATAATTAATTATTTCAAACATAAATAAAACCAACAACTATTATCTGAGTCTTTTTAGTTCCGATTGGTTTTGATCACATCCCCAACTAGCCATTCATAAAAGTGTATTTGTTGTGAAGTTCTCATCATCATCTATTGTATAGTCCAGGAGACAGTGACAATTTTCGGTATTTATTTTCCCAGTCAGCAAGCACGAATAGAGAATTGTAGGATTAGCAATTCTAAGCAAAATGCATATATATTTAGAGGGGGATCCGATGGGCTGAGGCCGAAAATGCGTCAAAATATATGAGAACACGGCCCTTTTTTTCCATTGATAAAAATAGTTTTAGTAGTAAGAGATGTACTGAAGTTAAGTAAAAAAATAGTCTGATTAATCTGTATGGATAATATATTTGGCAAGTGCATAAAATACACTTTCAAACGAGTTATGTACACAATTATTTCTACGATCACAATTATTTAAAGAATGTTTCAGATGTTTTGTATATTAAAGTGCACGAATAGGACACATAAATAAAATCTTATATCACAATGTTTCACCTAACCAGTTGGTTTATTTATAGAAATTAAACATAATAATTGAAGATATTACAGAAGAAAATAAATTACATTTCCTTTTACACTTTTATATAATAATTGTTTTATTTAGAATTCACGAATCACTTATTACTCTACATTAATTATAATTATTGTTAGTTTCGTTATGTCAAATCATTTATACTAGAGGTGTGAGGAAAATACAGTGAACTGTGGAACGCCAATATCGTTGGATGCGCGTGGTAGAAATGGTCCTATAATACTGCTAAAAACAGCTAAATTTTCATGGAAACACTGTACTTTTGACATTTGCGATACTCCGACTCATATGCATTATTGATGTAATCTCATGATTTTACAGTAATAGTTTTTGCAATTTTAGTGTGATTTTTAGGTTATTATGGTTATTCATTTTATTTGGTTCTGATCTTTTGCGCTTTTAGAGTATTTGTCTTTTATATAGTTTTTAATTTGAATTTTAATATTGTGGTCTATTTATATTTGATTGCTGCTTTTCGACTAGTGCTTTATTCTTTTTGTGTTAAAATAAGCTTTATAACCATTAAGTACATGCTTCTAGTTGATATCTACCTAATCATCATCGGGTGCTTGCAACAATGGGAAAAAGTGTATGGTTTTTTTGGTGTAAAGTTAGACGCCTTCATTTTTCAGGTAAGTTATTTGTAGTTATTTTTTACTTAAAAGGATAGCAATACGTCCTGGTTCGGAGTGTGACTTTTGGGTTTTAGCTATCTGAGCCAAATTGTCGGCTAAGTGTCCTCTTTTAGGGCACCCAGAACCGAAAACTATATAGGTATATATGTTTTTTTTTTTAATTATTTTTAAATATGTATGCAGCTTGAATGAGGGCTTTAGGAAGAGATCCTAAGACTGAACACTGACTGCTATAAATGCCGTTTTTAGAGCACATTTCATAGTAAGTGATTTCATTCTAGCAGCAATGAGGAAACGTTTAAAAAACATGCTGTACCAGCTATTACTTTAAGACCTCGTCTCTTTAAGTTATTATTACTTCATTCTAATGCATATATTAAAATGGTTTTTAACTTATGTCCTTATGATTAAAAGATGTAGGTATTTTAGTTATGTTATAATAGAAATATATGATACTTTGTATTGACTGGCCACTGGTCATTCCACTTTTACTCCCTTTTTTCATAAATTATCAAATTATTTAAAAACAAATACATACCTAGCTATTTTCTATAAATTACATTAAAATTTTAGTATTAATACTTTACTAATAAAACTTCAGTTAATTTATCTTATATATATATACACAACGGAAGAGTTAATTGGATTTTCTCCTTGTTGAGTTTGAAAAATAGTAATTTAACATGATTTAAAAACAAATACATGAAATGGGCAAAATAGGCCTGCAAAGGCACTTTGTAAACAATCTCACTTGTATCGATGTGACGTAATGCGCGAATGGGCCCGTTCACTTTCATTTTTGAATGTGAATTATTTATATATTAATAAAGATATTAAACTCTTTTGTCTGGTGGTACTTTTCCCGTTAAGATATTTTTGCTAGAAGTAAGGGAATTCCCATAAAATTCTTTCAGTGACTCATTGCGTCAGAAAACCCCTAATTCCCTTCAGGTCTTGTATCGGTTAATAGTTAAAAGGGCGCGGTTGTCGGATGTATCATTGCACCACCATTCCTCTTCTGCATTTATTAAAGAAATTTACATGATAAAAATATATTATTTTTTAAAAATAATGTGTTTATATTTTCAGATAAAGCTGGAAGCCTTACCTTTTTTAAATTTTAATAAAACAATTAGTATTACTCAAGCTGAATATTACCAAATCGAAATTCTATTTGAGAAAATGTATCTGGTAAACGTGACAACGTTGTAAGTGCTTCTAAATAGTGTTGTCTACACACACTTCTAGAAATAAATGCAACGTTGCCACGTTTACCAGATAAATATTGCAAATCAAATTTCTACTTTTTGATTATGGTCTGGTTAATTTTCAGCCTGAGTAATAATAATTGTTTTAATTAAAAAGTAAAAAATAAGCTCCCAGCTTTAAATCTGAAAATATAAGTTAATGATTTTTAGAAAAATAATGGAATTTTACTATTTAAATTACATATATAAATGCAGAAATGCTATATTAGGGATACTTCCGACAACCTCGCCGTCTTTAAGCATAACCGATACGAGACGTGAACGGAATTAGGGATTTTCTGACGCAATGAGTCACTGAAAGAATTTTATGGGAATTCCCTTACTTCTAGCAAAAATATATTAACGGGAAAAGTACCACCAGACAAAAGAGTTTAATATCTTTATAAATATACAGGGTGTTATTGAAATACACGTACATATTAAAATGGGGAATAGTATGTAATGACCAAAAACGATTGGCACCAATTTTAACTTCAAATTCTAAAATTTAAATATTGGGGAAGAGTCCCATTTTCCGACCTACTAGTTTCCATATTTAAAGAAGTAAAATAAATCGAAATTGAACTTACCCATAGAAATTGCACTGTTGCCGTAGCAAAACCAATTAATTCAAAATAAAGTTTATTACAGTAATTGTTCAAAATGCCGTCCATTATTATTTACACACACTTGCAATCGTCTTTCCAAAGAACTTTGAACATTAGAAATTAGTCTTGGATTTTGTCGTAGTTCCTCGGCTACCGCATTAACTTTATTGGTTAATTGTTCAACACTATTAATAGGTTCATTATAAACCAGTTGTTTCATGTGACCCCACAAAAAGAAATCGCATGGATTTAAGTCCGGAGATCTCGGAGGCCACTTAGTAGGTCCATTTCTGCCTATCCACTTTTGAGGAAATCTAATGTTCAAAAACTGCCGTACGTTTAAATCAAAGTGAAAAGGAGCGCCATCTAGTAGGTACCACATCCGTTGCCTTAATTGTAACGGTATCTCTTTTAGGAGTACTGGCAAAATATCTTCTAAAAAGTGGAGATATCCTGGCCCATTTAGTCTGTTCGGGAGAACATAAGGCCCCATTAAATACTGATCTATTATGCCAGCCCAAACATTTATTGAAAATTTTCTTTGATGCCCAGTTTCCCTAATGGCGTGAGGATTTTCATCACTCCAAATATGCGTATTGTGCATATTGAACACGCCATCACGAGTGAATGAAGCCTCGTCAGTATACAATAATATTTTTAGAAAATCAGGAATTTCAACACATTTTTGAATCATCCATTCACAAAACTCCACTCTCTTTTCTTCATCACCTGGATATAAGGCCTGGACTTTTTGGATGTGATAAGGATGTAAACCTTGTTCTTTAAGTGTCCGCCACACAACAAATGAGGACACTCCAATTTCAAGACCTAGTCTTCTACAACTTAATTGAGGAGGCCGGTTTTCAACAGCTTCCAATATTTCTTCTTCGGCCGCCAATGTTCTTTGTGTTCTTGTTCTCCCTCGATCTGCATTGACACTCTCAAATTTTCCATGGTCTCTTAGATGCTGAACAGTTGAAATAAACGTACGACAGTCCGGAATTCTCCGATTTGGAAACCGTTCGCGATACAGGATTTGTGCTTGCCGAGAATTTTCTCCAGCTGCCCCATAAACCAGCACTATATCCGTTAGTTCAATATTCGTAAATAGTGGCATCGTAAAAAAATATTTAAAAGTAATCACTTTTTACCAACTTGGAAATGACGCGCTCGTGTTAGCCAGATTCGTAAATCAACTAAAATTTTAATAATCTATAGTTTCAAAAATGTATAGTTTAAAAACAATCATTTATCAAATATTCTAGTTTTTTGATAACGAGGGTAGTAAAAACCAGTCTTCGGAAATAGAAATTAATTCGAAAATCTTGGCAACATGGTTATTTCTTACAAGACTAGTTTTCTTATCATCTGACAAAAACTTGCATATTAATTACTGTTGATGTTTAAAATAGGTAAATAAACCTAATTTATATAGGTCATCCTCAACATATCAGTGAAGTACGTTTGTTTTAGAATTAATTTTCAAAAATTAATAACTCCCTTAATAAGGGGTATTTTTAAAAAATAATATTTTTCTACATTCAGTGGGGATCTGCGCAATACCCAGTTTTAATATGTACGTGTATTTCAATAACACCCTGTATAATTAATTCACATTCAAAAATGAAAGTGAACGGGCCCATTCAATCTGGCTTACTTTTGTTAATAGATTGGCGTTTCATTTTAAATATACAGTTCACCGGGAATAGATTATTTAAAAAATATACACGGACCGGGAAAACAAGTACGAAAAAATTCACTGGCTCCTGGACTATGAAATAATATACGACCCTCCACAATTGCGGTCTACTCTACTTCCGCTGTTGTCAAACATTATTTTTTTTTTGGACAATTTAAAGACCTAACAGTAATTCAAGCAAACGCAATAACATTACTACAGTTAAAAACATCGCAAACTTGGCATCAATATTTTAATTTTTTTCAAATATTGCATTTCTGTCGAGGATCATCCGCGTTGACTTCAGAAATTGTGTAATCTGTATTGGTTTTATATATATATATATATATATATATATATATATATATATATATATATATATATATATATATATATATATATATATATATATATATATATATATATATATATATATTATAATGAAACACGGAATCCCAAGAATATCAAGTTAATGATAAAAAGTCTTCAAAGAAATAAATTTAAAAAAGTTTCATCTAAGTATTTAGACTACACCCTGTATAGTGATAAATTTGACAAGATCAAAAGTAACTAAATGTAGTGAGACAATGTTACCACACGAAAATTATAATTTTTAAAATGTAAATTTGTAAAAAAATTACAACACGGATTTCAAAATAACCTATTAATTAATGAACGATAAATTATCATCGAAATTATGAAATAAGCCGTTTAAATAAACTCACCTTTAAAAATCCAATAATCTAATTTTAAAGATGTAACTAAACTGTCAAAATTTTGATTGGCTAATTACTTTTTCATCCAACTTGATTCAAAAATCCAAATCAGAATTTTGTTGATGAAACAAAAGAGAGTGCTAAAAAAGTAACGAAAGAGGAAGGACACAAAAAATTTTTTCCTTCTAATTTCCTCTCCAAACTCCTTTTTCCTAAAAATAAAGAGACAGAAATATTAAATATTCAATGTTTATGAATAAATGATTAACTAGTGTACACATGTCAAAGGTAATACTAAATTTAACTTACCCACGCAATATTATGTAAAACTGCCCGAAGAAGAGTCCCCAGGAAGTCGTCGATCACCGCTATATGCATTGGCATACAAGACGTAAGGCATCCATTTCCCCCAGGTACTTGTAACATCCTTCTGTTATGGACGCTGAAAAGAAATAAGTTTAACACTAGGACATCTTATATTTCACAGTGCTATACAGGTATTTCAATTAAAAACAATCATTAGTGACCAATTAAAAGAAAGTACTTACCAAATTGAGTACTTAAGTAATCGTAAAGACGATAAATCTTTCTATTTTTGTATAAAATAACATCATAATGTTTTTTAGACAATCTGATTTGATTAGGTTAGAATTTCATATAAGCCATCTTTTGTCCGATTTGAGAAATTACCATATAGCCGGTCAAAAGAGATCTACTTACGTATTTAAAAGCGCCGTACGGTGGGTAGAATATTAAGTTCGATAGGTAACTGTATTTTTATAGTATATGCGCCATTTTCGATCCAAGAATCGATCGTTAAATGACGAATTATTTTATCATTTTTGTTTCTATGTTAATTTTTACATTTACGTAACAATATTCTGTTTCTTTTTTCCCACATTAGTTACAAAGAATTTTTGAACTCGCACTAAACCCTGATATCAATTATTTTAAATAAAACTACAAGTTATACACAGAGTCTCAAACTTTTACTTATTTTTTATTTCTATACAAGAGCTGACAATATACGAGGTACAGAGGTAAATGTCTTAAATACATGGATGAAAATTTTTAAACCCATTAGTTAAAAGAATTGAGTCATTTCGCTTCATTAATTGCATTAGATAACATTTCAGCCGGAGCATTAAGTATTTGTATGGAGGATGATTTGTGATTTAAATTATTTAAAACTCATTACAATTATAACGTCACAACGTAGTGCTATATATTTCACAAAAAACATTCCCCATAACAATATATATCTATAGTTAAAAGCACGTAAACTTGGCATCAATGTTCAATCCGATTATTGAGTTTCTACCGCGGACACCACCGTTCATTCTTCAAAAATTTTGTAAATAATCCTATATGTCTTGGTTATATATCTATGGTTTTGACAGAGTAGTTTTGATCATGGTTTTCTTTCATCTACTTTTAACCATAAAGTCATACCTAGCTGAATTTTTGGTCTTTTTTAACTTTTGGCTGTAGCGGTCATATTTTTAATGTATGTCATCTGCAGCAGAAAGACCTACATGTTTTACATTTAAAAGTAATCAATTGTCCTTTCTACAAACTCAGCTGTATTTTTACTAAAATATATTTATTCACAATTCACGTAGTGGTTTGGTTTTTGGTTTGGTAATTTGATGTCATAATTCTCCTCATTGTCAGATTTTGACATTGGCAGCTTTGATCAAGACAAGAGAGTCCTTGAACGAAAAATCGTAGTTCGGGTTTTAGTTTTAAAGCACAAAGAGATTAACAAATCTGATGCACAGTGTTATTCGAACGTTGATTTTCGATCACACAGATCATATATCGGACGGTTTCGGCGAAGACAGAACAATATAATAATATTAATCTCTTTTATGGTCTTGACATTGGCCTGGTCGGAGAACGGTTAATAAATAATAGTAAATAGTGGAGAAGTCATAATTGCGCAATGTCATCAAATTAATTTCGAATCGATCATGTTGAAACAAATCTTAGGTAAGTAAGTCATTTAAAAGTTGTAATTCTGCATACGGACTTTAATTATATTTGAATACGACCCTGCTTAGTCAACCATTTAAGCCACGCCCAGTGGGGTCATTTTTAATAAAACGTATCATATGCAAAACAATTGCCTCATGGCATCTCCATTAATATTATACCTTCATGGTTCTAATAACACCTAGAATTTCTAATAGATATTTTTTGGAAAAAAATACATAAAAATGGCATGAAGTTTTAAAGTTACCTCCACATTTTTGCGTTTTTAATCTTTAACTAGCTAACTGAAAAATATTCTGATAAACTGAGTTAGGATTGAATTTAATTACTCAAATTATTGACTGGTGCGCCAGCTACAAAAGCTCTGGTGGTCTAGAAGTTAAGCCACGTGTTCAAGCCTCATCCAGAGCAGATTTTTTTTTTATTTCTCAAAACTCTTAAGAGTCGAAGTGTACATGAAATAAATAATATCTATAAAAATAGGGAATGTTAGTGCAATAAAAGTAGAATTCATTCATACCTTAAAAAAGTCTAATCCTTAAAAACTGCCCAAAATAAAAGGGAACTATAATTCAAGACTTATGTTTTGAAGACAGGAGGGTTCTGAAAATATTAAGAATGTACTTAAATATTGTAAGATCAAGAAACTGCCAAGCAAAAATAAAAGGAAAATCGATACATATCAATAATGAAATTTACACTATTAAGCAACTAAAAATGATGGAAAATAATTCCATAAATAAGAAAGATTCTGATTCTCAAGAAACAGGTAAAAAATCTTTTAGTGCTCCGCAAACACCAACCCAGCTAAATCATCAATTTTTTAATGACAGTTTAAGCAGTTGTGCAATTCAAACACCAAGTGCAACTCCTCAAAATTCTGTTGCGAACATACTAAGCATAAACCAGATAATTATAATAACGAAATTTTAGAGTAAAATAAGGGAATTGGACAAGTAACTAAAAAAATTGATAATATAAAAGAACAGTTCAAAGAAACAGAACACAAGAAAACAGTATAAACGAAAAAAGGAGACTGAAAAGAAGAAAAAGTCTTCTCAAAGACCAAGAACAAATTCCAAATCTTCTCTTACTGGGGGCGGCAATAAAGCAACTACACGTCAACAATCAAGTAACGTTTTAAATATATAAAAATTTAAATTAAGTTTTATTAGCTTTCTTCTAAATTAAACTAGCTATACTTTAAATTTTTGTAATTTAAACATGAATCCTTATATTAGAGATTTTGTAGTAGAAAAAGAAGTAACCTATGCCCTAGGTAACTCGCTAGAAACAAAAGAAATTTTGTCAATAAATAAAAGCATACAAAATTTCCAATATATTTTACTTATTGGCATCAAGTTTAGCACCTATGTACGTAGAATTTTCACAACACCCAATTCTCTTTTCTCTTTTTTGGCATTGTTATTAATGTTCTCATAACTTGGAAAAATATAACAATAATAGCAATTACAAAGGACAACTGAATTTATTACAAACATTAGAGATATAAATTCAGATACTTTGTAAGGTATATAAGAAAACAAAAGTCAAATATTAAATTAAAAGAACAGCCTGAACTAAAGATAAACGACCAAATGACTGACGTAACTGAACCAAGACGTTAACGTTAAGTATTAGGTGCAAATACGAGATGGTAATACCAATTAATTTTCTTCTACTATGGAACTGAGATCGATATTTTCTGGAAATAATCGGTCTGCTGCATCATCGATGCTATTTAGTAAACGTGTTGTTGTAAATCTTATATTATTCTGGTGCCTTGCATAACCAAGAAACCATAACACTGATGCAACATGTGCGCAAGTACTTAAAGTTCTCGAACCGCATGGACACGTACAATAATAGTAGAAAATTGGATCAATATTTTCATTAATGCCAACCACAGCATATATTTAGTTGCGTTTCTGAACCTAGAATAAATTCTAAAACGTAAAAAATTATTCTCTTCTCTAAACTCGTCTATTTCTAAAACATTATTTTTCTCTCTCTGCAGTTTATCTTGAATATATGATGGACTTAAATAAATATGGTAAGAACCTACCAAGTCTTTTAGGAAATTGATCTCTACGCGAGGAAATTCAGGAATATGCATGTGGTTCAATCTTCGCCACCGACCATTTCTGGTAGTCAGATTTTGGGCTTCGACGCGTGCTTGTATAATATTAACGTCATCTAGTTTGTTTAAAATTTCAACTGCTAAGTCCATTGTACCTGGTAGGTTTATAAGAGGATGAAACTTATTTAACAACGCACCTGCAATCTAATAAAAACCACTTAAATTAACTGCATGATGCGTGGATATGCGGCCTTTAAAAAATTTAAAAATGGATTTAAAATGTCCATTTCTGGCTTCTACAACCCAACGAGTTTTAGTTATTAGTCTCGCTCTATTAGCTTCACTTGTTGATAATTGCCGTTGCTTTTGATGAAACAAAGGTGACATATAAGTAATTAACCCAAGTTCTTCTAATCTAGGAATAACATCTCTGTAGCCTCTATTTACTATTACTATATCTCCTTCTGTAATCCAGTTTCTAAATTCATCATTAACCAATTGTTGACGTAAGATTGCTGCATCATTATTAGATGCATCAGAAAAATAGGGATCATTGATTGATAAAATATATCTGTCAGGAGCTACTATAATTTCTGGCTTAACTAAATGTTCCTTCTTAAAATAGCAATAGGACTGACGTAATATTCTAAAATTACTACTTTTTTCAATTGAGTTATATGTACAATCGACATAAAATATGGCCTTTGCAATATTTGCTATAGGGTTGTAAAGCGCGTTTACGAATTCAGGGACATGATTTATGATATAGTTTTCTCTGGTTATTGATCTAAATCCAATATTACTAGGTACAAATCTTTGAAGTAGGGACATACGGACCTTAGATATGACTATGCTAGTGACTTGTCGGGATGAATAATTTAAAAGTAATTTTATGAACTCATCTGACAATCCATGTCTTAGTTTAACAATTACCATATTGTTCTATTGGTTCACAAAATTCATATAATTCTTGAAAATTCTCTTCAGAAATTGAAGTTAAATATTTAAATTCGTCTAAACTAAAAGTATTTATGTCTTCCCAATTTTTTAAATTATTATTAGCATTAGCAGCCGCTGTTAAACTAGACAAAAATTGCTGAATATTAACGGGGAGGAATGGTCTATAAACAAAACGCAAACCAGCATGTAAATTAATCATTAGTACAGTTCATCAAATTTCTAGAGGCTTTCGACGGCTAGACAGAGAAAGCACTACTGACAGGCATCCCGACGGATTTACGCAATGAAAGTACACTCTGCGCATCAAGTATTTCACTATTTCATTCAGACGTAAATGTCAGATGTAAATTTCGCTAAAACATTTCTTTTATTTTCGTTTGTGTATTTTGCTCATTACAGTTTAATAGAACCTAAGTATGGAGTTTAATAGCAAATTAAGAGGCCGCGTGATGAACAGTCAATCTCGCGAAATAATAGCCAATGTTATAGAGTTTATGAGAAGAGAAGGAAACTTTAATTCACCTTCAATACCATTTAAAAATGTAAATGATCGGTTGCTGCAGCCACAGGAGTATCTAAAAACACTGTCGTCCGCATTTCTGGAGAGAAAAAAAGAATCGATAACCGTGAGATATCGGAATTTTCATCACCAAGAAAAACCATTAAAAAACCAAAAACAGTTAATGATATAGATGAAGCTGCACAAGAATCAAATTTTATTTTTTTATTATTAGATAGCTATTTTTGTTTCTGAGTTGTGTTCATTTACAGGCTCAATTTTTTTCCGTTTCTCCTTTTTGATTTTACATGGGGTTTCAAGATGTTTTTGACTTATTTCGACGTAAATCACAACAACACACTTTTTTAATAAAGCAAACAAGTGTTAAGAGGTATATGTACGTGTAAACTACAATTACAAAAAATTGATATGAAACCCATGAAACCACCAACAAAAATCTGATGTGTCCAACACATGACTTTCCTATCTAGTTATTATAGGCATTTTCCGGTTATTTTGTACAACCTATTGCAGCATCTCTATAAATGTTTAGAGGATAAACTAAATATATACATTTTACACATACATCTACCTCGAAACATTTTTCTATAGATATTCATTGAAACCGAAAATACAGAAAAATTTAAATTTAGCACTTTTCCATTACGGACCATTTTAGAAAAATCATGTATAAACAAAAATTATAGAAATCGATATCGCAAACAACTTTTAGTTCAACAATTTTCATAAAAATCAGAATTTTGCACATTTTGTCAAATTTCTCGAATACGGACCATTTCAGGAAATTTTGACATAAAACAAAAATTATAGATAATAATATTAGAAGTAACTTTTATTTGAACAATTTTCTTCTCCAAACATAAATAACAGATATATTCCATAAAATATAAAAACGGCCTCCCATAAAGTACCCCCCCAGATGTTCCAACTTTGTCCAAAATCTAATTATTTCACGTCAGGCCGAAATAAACCTTAAGTTTAAAATTTAATGTTTTTTCCTTTATCCGTTTTTGAGTTTTCTTCAAATTTCAAAATTTACATATTTTCTCAAATATCTCGAATACGGTCCATTTTAGAGAAATTATGTATAGGACAAAAATTATAGAGAATTATATTGTAAACAACTTTTATTTGAACAATTTTTATAAAAAATTATGTTTTTTACATTTTGTCAAATTTCTCGAATACGGACCATTTTAGGAAAATTTTGCATAAAACAAAAATTATAGATAATTATATTAGAAGTAACTTTTATTTGAAAAATTTTCTTCTCCAAACGTAAATAACAGATATATTCCATAAAATATAAAAATGACCACCTATAAAGTACCCCCCAGATGTTCCGACACTGCCCAAAATCTAATCAGCTCATTGGACGCTGAAACAAAGCTTAAGTTTAAAATTTGGTGTTTTTCTGTGTATCGGTTCATGAGTTATGCGTTATACAGACACACACACAGACACACACACACAGACACACACACACACACACAGACACACACACACACACACACAGACATCATCGCGAAAATAGTCAAAACGGATTCAGGGGACCTCAAAACGTAAAAATCCGTCGAAAACTCGAGGTCGAAAAAAATCATGATTCCTATAAGTACTTTCCTTATATCTGTATACAGATAGGAAAGTAAAAATGTAAAGCTAGCTTCCGTACTAGAACATGGTGTCTGTCATTCGTCGAGATAATTTATCGTTTTGTTTAATAGATCAAGAAATGTAAATATTCCCCTGTTATTTTTTATAAAATTATAAGAGAAATAAATTTTTTTCTAAATAGTATAGTTTATTGTTTTGTAGAAAAACAAAATTTCGAAAATTTTAGTAATGTTTCAGAAACAACCGTTATTAATAATAGGTACAATTTTCCTTAATAAGGTAGAAATAAAATATAAACTATTTCCACGATTTACAAAGGCCTACAAAAAAATTATAGGTATTTTCCGCTATCCTATAAAATTTATATTTTCTGACTCAATTTCAAAAGGTTGAAGGAATTCCAAAACACCTTTTATGGCATAATAATTATTTTCAATTCTACATACTATCTTTAGCTGCTTTTAAAAACGTTCTAAGAAAGTCCAATCAGACCAATTTAATCCCTAAACTATTCCACACTTTTAAAATTTAATTACCTAAAAATATTAAAAACTATTTAAAATAACTTGTTTAGCAGACTGTACAATAGCTATCTTAGTCACACGTAGCGCGTTCTCTGTCTGGGCGTCGAACACCTCTAGAAATTTGATGAACTGTAAACCCGAATGATTTAGATGAATGTCACAAATCTTCAGATATTCGGGTGCATAAATATTTGAGACTAAAAAAATATTTGCTCTGCATACTGCCGATAGTTTTCTTACATTTACTTGTGCGTTACAAATTATACAATCATAAACTGAGTGGGGTGTTAAAACATTAAGTCTTACGCAATTTGGATCATTTTCAATATTCCTAAGTTCCTGTGCAATTGCGTGATAACAGTTTAAACATAATCTTACTTTTTGTAGATTATCGACTGCAGGATGTCCGGCAGTGTTATTCTTTCTTTCTTGTCTTTTAGAGAAAAGTCTTATTTTCCTTTTTAAATCTTTAATGACATTCGTATTTTATCTGACAATAATAATCTATCAAAATCATAAACCATATCCTAACTAATAATCTCAAGTATTAAGTGATAGCGTCTATAAAAATAGGAACGGCAGATTGAGCTCATGGTTCCAAGCACGACATTTCTCCACCCTGCTAGAAGATTCTCAGGATTCTTCTAGTTCCAGCTTGAATATTTTTGAAACCGGCCTTCGATAGTTTCCATTAGCCGTCTTTAAATCAATAACTCTTACTCTTCCGTCAGGTCCGGGATAAGTAGCTGTAACTCTAGCTAGTTTCCATTTATATCTGGGTTCTTGGTCATCGACTAATATTACCATATCATTTGTCGCTATGGGCTTGTGGTCAGATGTCCATTTGTTTCTTTTGGTGAGAGAAAGTAGATACTCTTTTGTCCATCTTTCCCAAAAAGAAGTAGCGAGCATCCTAGATTTCTTCCATTCTCTTCGTAGACTATTTGCGTCAGGATTGATGGGAAGAAATGTCAAATTCCTGTCGTTTGGCGTCCCAAACAAAAAATGATTGGGAGTTAATGGTTCAGGGTCAAGGGCATCGCAAGAAAGCCTTGTAAGAGGCCTCGAATTGACGATCACTTCTGCTTCAGCAAACAAAGTCTGTAATGTTTCTTCTCGCAGACTTTGATCATGAAGTATTTTTCCTATTGTTCTTTTAACACTGCCTATCAACCTTTCCCATACACCTGCCATATGGGGAGCCGAAGGTGGTATAAAGTGGAAGTCAATTCCTCTTGCAGACAACGAATCTTTTAACGCACTTTGGTCGATATTATCAAGAGCTTCTTTTATTTCTTTTGAAGCACAACGTAGGTTCGATCCATTATCACAGTAAATCGTCCGTATGGGTCCTCTCCTAGCAGTCATCCGTAAAATACTCATGATAGTAGAATCACTGTTAAGGGTATGGGCGATTTCAAGATGAATTGCACGGACGGAGAGACATGTAAATATTACTCCCCAGCGTTTTTCTTGTCTTCGGCCGATTTTGACAAAGATAGGCCCGAAATAATCCATTCCTACGTTGGTGAATGGTTTAATTTCTGGCTTAAGTCGAACTTCTGGTAGTTGTCCCATCAGAGGCGGCTGTGGTCTTTTCCGACTAAGCTGGCATCTTACACATTTGGAACAAACAGACTTTACAGCGGTTCTTCCATTCAATATCCAATATCTCAGTCGTAAATGGTTCAAGACTGTTTCGGTTCCAATGTGTCGCAGTTTTTCGTGGGTCCATCTTATAATAAGTTTACTGTATGGATGCTTTGGATCCAAAATGTACGGAAATTTTGTCTCTTTATCGAGGTTTTCTGCCATATTTGTTCTTCCTCCCAAAACTAATAATCCATTTTCCAACTGGGGACAAAGATTTCTGAGTCGACTGTGAATACTTACAGCTTTTCCTTGCTGTAACTGTCTAACTTCTTTACCAAAACTTTGAAGCTGACTTTCTTTTATCCACAAACTTTCTGCTTTCTGAAGTTCTTCGACTAAAAGTTCCTTCGGGAAGTCTTTTCGTCCCTTAATTATTGAAATAAATCTTTGGCACCATGCTGTACTTCGAACTAGTCTCAACCAGTTAGAAAACCTCGATATATCTGGAAGATAATTTTCTTTCTCAATAACTGTAAAGCATGAATTGACCTTTTCTTTACATTCAGGATCATTTTCCTGCGTCTCAGGTATTCCACGATCTTCGACAGGCCAAAACTCTTCTGTTTCTCTAAGGAATTCGGGTCCTTGAAACCAAACATCTGAAATTAACTTGTTGGCATGAAATTTTGATCTGGTAGCTTCATCAGCAGGATTCTGCTCAGTAGGTACCCACCTCCAGTCTTCAACATTTGTCCTTTCCTGAATTTCGCCAATTCGGTGAGAAACAAATTGTTTGTAGTTCCTGCTGTCACTTCGTATCCACGACAGCACACATCTGGAGTCAGTCCAAAAATATACCTGGTGGATGAGTATTTCTAATTCACTTTTTAGTACTTCGGCTAACCTACTGGCCATAACGGCTGCTTGAAGTTCCAATCTCGGAATGGAAAGTACTTTTAAAGGAGATACTCTTGTTTTTGATGACACAAGTGAAACGTCTACGTTTTCAGCCGGTCCTCCAACCACCCGGAGATAGGAAACTGCAGCAAAAGCTTTCTCGCTACTATCACAGTAAGTATGCAGTTCTATCCTTGTAGCTGAAGGTATTTTAAAGCTGTAGCATCTCGGAATTCGTAGCTTTGTCACTTCCGGAAGTTCATTAATCCAGTTCTTCCAAGTCATCATATGGCGTTGAGGTATATTTTCATCCCATGCTATCCCAGATCTCCAAATATCCTGCTTCAAAATCTTTGCTTTAATTGAAAAACAGGAAATAAGTCCCAGGGGATCATAAATAGACATAACTGTCTTTAATACAGTTCTTTTGGTAGGAGTCTTTTCCAAAATGTCCTCTTTAATCTTTAGTCTAAACAAAAAACTGTCGTCTTCTGTGTCCCAATATAATCCCAGCACTCGCTGAACGGTCGTTTTGTCATCAATGCATTTTGAAGCGGCAGAGATTTCTTGGAAATTTTCTGAAATAACTGAAGAATTTCCTATCCAGTTCACGACCTCAAAACCTGCTTGTTTCATAGCGCTGCATATGTCTGTAATAGTTCTTATTGCTTCACCTTTCGTGGCTGTAGAATCCAAATAATCATCGACATAAAATTTCTTTAAAATGGCTTCCTTCAACTTTGGGTCATTAACGGTTGTTATAGCATGGTAATTTTTCACAAACTGTGCGCACACGGGTGAGCATGTGGCACCAAAGGTCATAACCGTCATTTCGTAAATCTCTGGTTCTCCATTGAGGTCTAGGTCTCGCCAAAGGACTCTCTGTGCTTGCCTATCTGATTCTTGGATCCTGACCTGGTGGAACATCTCTTTCACATCTCCACAAAATCCAAACCTGTACTGTCTAAACTTCCACAGGATAGCTACTAGAGAATTCAACAAATCGGGACCAGCTAGTAGGTTATCGTTCAAGCTGGTTCCATGTGACTTAGACGCACAATCCATTACCAGTCTGAGTTTCTTTTTGTTAACATTTTCAACGGCAAAGTGTGGAATGTACCATGTTTTGGGACCTTCATCTGCAGCTTCTTTAGCTGTAAGCTTTTTAAAATATCCTTTTTCCTTATAGTAGTTAAAATTCTTACTATAGGCTATACCAAACATTTCATTCCTCCTACACTTTCTCTCTATACATTCTAGTCTTTGTATTGCTTTGGTCCGACTTTCTGGTAATCTGACATCATCTCCGCGCCACAATAAGCCAATCTCATATCTGTCATCATATTTTCTTATCGTTTCCTCCATAACTCTTAGTGCCCTAGAATTTTCTGAACTTAGCCGATTCGGTGTTACTAAAACTCCAAAGCTTTCTGTGGCATACGAATTTTTCACCATTTCTTGCAAATTTTCATCATCTTGATCATATTCATTTAGCTGTTCATGAATATGTATGACCTGATTGACTTGCTCTGAGGATTTTTCTGAATTTGACTCATTATTGGGTCCATGTACAGCCCAACCTAGTTTACATTTACTAGCCATCAATGAATTCTTTGGGCCGTATCTGATTCGACGTGGAACAATAAGGTCAATATTGTCTTGGCCTATAATCATTACAGGTTCTTCGTTTTCGATATTTCTTAGAGGTAGGTGTTTCAAATGCTCATATTTCTGCATATCAGTGATTCTTACGGTTTGTCTAGGTAGTGATAAGTTGTCTGTAGTTCTAACACCTTTTATCGTAAACATTCTCTGACTGCTTCCTACCTTTGAAACATTTAAATCAACCTTAATGGAGTCTTCTTCTGTAAATGTTATATTTTCTGTTGTCCACTGCAAACATAAATTTTGTCTAGGTCCGCTAAGCCCTATCTTTTGGGCGACAGTTTTACTCAAAAGTGAAATCGTTGAGCATTCGTCACAGAGAGCTAATATTTCTGCAGAGCCGTGGGGTCCATGAAGGATAATAGGAATGGCTCTTAAATATACTTTTTTCGTGGCAGCTTGAATAGTACATACTGTCTCTCCTCCATCAGTTCTACTCTGGATCTCTTGTGTCGTCTGATTAACATTCGTTGTCTCAATAATTTCTTTGTGCAGAAGTGGATGATGATATAGTTTACATCCGTGGACTTGACATTGCTTCTTGAGTCGACATTTAAATTTTTGGTGGTTTCTCTTCAAGCAACAGAAACAGAGCTTCTTACTTGTAACCATTTTCCATCTGGTGTCGACTGGATCATTTTTCATCGTTGGACAACCATTTTCAGTGTGTCCACTTAAATCGCAGTACCTACATTTCGTCTCCGAACTTCGTTCATTTTCAATTGTACTGCATACTCGTTCAGGTTTTTTAAGGAATAATTTTGGAACATTTCTTTCTATATCCATACAGGGTGTGATGGGTGTACTGACATAACAGGCCGCTTTCGCCATTTCACCTACCCATTTTGCAAAATCTTCCAAATCAAGAAACTTTTCGGTCTTGGATATCTTTTTACCCCACTTTAATTTCAAATGATCTGGTAACTTTTTCAGAAAATCGGATAACAATTGAGGATTCTGAAGGTGTCCTGTTGACTTAAGTGTTTTCATGACAGATACCATATTGTTGAGTTCAGTTGAAAATTGGATAATTTTCTCTAGGTTTGAATCTTTTAAAAAAGGCATGCTTTTCACTTTATTAATGATGCCGTTTATCACTAACTCTGGCCTACCAAAGCGTATCTCTAAAGTGTGCATAATTAAGTCAACATTATCTGTAGTTAACAACATGTCTGATACTGCAGATTTGGCTGCGCCCTTAAGACTCTTTTGAAGTTTTATCATGCTTTCCTCGTCCGTAAAATTACATAATTTACAAACAGTTTTAAATTGTCTATCAAACAAAGGCCACTCTTCAGGTTTTCCATCATAAACAGGAAATTCTTTATGCAGGTACGACTTATTGTGGCTGGATGAGGTTGAAACTGCCTGAATAGCTTTGACAACGGTGTCGCAAATAAGTTTTAAGTCATTATTTTTATTAGAATCTTCTTTCTCACGGGTATCTTCATAATTTCTGTCTAATATTTCGGGTTCTGAATGAGTTTCTGCTGGTCGACTATCGTTTAGGCTATATACCCAATCTTCAACCCTCTTTGATTTAAGGTCATATGTTAATAATGTTTTGTCTGCGATACTATCTGCACTATTTTGTTCACTGGCGTCTAAAACAGCATTATGCAAATCTCTTTCCATTTCTAGCAGTTTAATTTCTTCTTCTCTTTGAGCGTTCTTTAGACTCTGAATTTTCTTTTCAGTCTCCAGAGCTATGCGTTTCTTTTCTATATCTATTAAGGATCGTTTGGAACTAACTTTAGTGCAAACGGATTTCGAAATCTTTGAAGGTGCTTTCCTTGTATTCCCTCCATCTCGATCATCCGCTTCTTCAAAATCTAATGTCGTTTTCGGCTTTGTCCCATTCGATATTTTATCCTTTTCTATACGTTTCTGTCCAAAGCCTTCCGGCCAAGAATAATCGTCAGGTAGAGTTCTAGTACCCGCACCAATGCGTCCGGACTTTCGGGTTACTTGACTCTTAGAATCTAATTCCATTTTCTCAGATCACGTCTGGGTCACCAATGTTATTCTTTCTTTCTTGTCTTTTAGAGAAAAGTCTTATTTTCCTTTTTAAATCTTTAATGACATTCGTATTTTATCTGACAATAATAATCTATCAAAATCATAAACCATATCCTAACTAATAATCTCAAGTATTAAGTGATAGCGTCTATAAAAATAGGAACGGCAGATTGATCTCATGGTTCCAAGCACGACAGGCAGCTTGTCTTCTAAAATTAGCAATGTTAAGCACATCTATATTATTGTCCTCGTCTAAACGAATAGTGAGTCGAAGTTGAAAGTGTCTATTGCAAACATAACAGCTAATCCCATTTGCAAACGCCATATTTGCAACAATATTTATTTAAAACACTAATCCAAAACGGTCTAATGCTCGCTTAAAGTAATACAAACGTTATTTATTATAAAAGTCAATAATATGTTCAATTATTCGGAAAATATTTAATCATAGCCTTCTAGATCAATATATATAAATCAAGTGTAAGCATGTTTATATATCCTATAAGGTTGTTGGCATATTCACCACTATTTAGAATTTACTAATAAAATCTATCAATTACAGGCACCGTGATTACTCCTGTTCCATAATTTTGGTAAGGTAGTGTTGCTAAGACATCTCGCTATAATAATAAAAAGTATAATATTAAAATGAAATGACAGTCTTCTTCGTCAGTACTTGTCATCGTCTTGTTTATTTTTGTTTTCTACATTTCTTTTTCGTTTCCATAAAAACTCCATGACCACGGTCGTCAAGGCTCGACCAATCAGGGCACACCTCAAAAGACGTCGAGCCGATATATCTACCTAAGGCTTAACAACGTTATGATCATGACATCATGACTACCAAAATGTGCGAGGTTTAAATTCTAAAGTTGACGATTTTTATACCAGTGTTTGTGAAGCAGAGTTCGATGTAGTCGCGTTAAGTGAAACTTGGCTAAGTAGTGATGTTAAAAGTTCGGAAATATTTTCTGAGACATATGAAGTGTACCGTAAAGACCGCAGACTAGATTTACTAAAAAAATCAACTGGAGGAGGAGTATTATTGGCACTTAAAAGCTGCATAAAATCAAGCAAGTTTGATACATCTATGTTTGATATACATTTTCCCTCAATCGATTTACTTATTGTAAAGTGTTCGATTGACCATAAAGTATTTTATTTATTAGTTCTGTACATTCCTGATAGGCTGACTGTAGATGATTTTGAATATTTTTTTGATTGTTTAGAGCAATTGGATATCTTTAATAATATTATTATGTTAGGAGATTTTAATATTCCAAAATTTATAAGTTTAGACAGATCAGACAACAAGACTTTCATTTTAATGAATTTTATCGAATTACATAACTTAGTTCAATATAACCATGTAACAAATCGCTTAAATCGTACGCTTGATTTGGTTATTTCCTCCAATGAAAGCGAAGTTATTCATGATGATTTACCACTTGTAAAAGAGGATGATCACCATCCGGCGCTGTCAATCACTTTCAGTGAAATGAGTAAAAAGGATATTACTTTTTTACCTAATTCGCAAACCAAAGTATACAATTTCAGAAAAGCTGATTTTCCATCACTGTATACGGAAATGTCAAGCCTCGACTGGGGTTTTTTGGATGTATACAATGATTTCAATAGGATGGTTAGTGATTTTTATGATAAAATATATCTTGTGTTTGATAAACACATTCCAACTTACAGAAATTATAAACATAAATATCCAACATGGTTTGATTCAGACATTATTAAATATATAAAACTGAAAGAAAGATATCATCGGAAGTATAAAAAAATAGGGCTACATGCAGATTTGCTCGAATTTAAACGGCTTAGAACACTAATTAAACAGAAAATTAAAATATCCTACGATAATTATTTGGAAGATGTTCAGTTAAGTATTTCAAATAATTCTGAAAAATTTTGGTCTTATATACATTCAAAAAACAAATCTTCGAGAATACCAGGTGAAATGAGTTTAGATGGGACTGTTTTCAGTGATCCGCAAGGTATAGTTAATGCATTCAAATCATTTTTTGAAAGGGTATACTTACCTTCGGATTCCGATAATCCTGATGAACTAGTAGGAAATATTAGTACGCAACCCATGACAATAAATATGTCAGCATTTTGTGAAAAAGAAATCAATGTGGCTGCTGGTAAACTTAAAAATAAGATGACATCGGGTCCAGACAACATACCGTCCTTCTTAATTAAGGATTGTTCCAGAATTTTAACACAGCCTCTTTTAAAAATTTTTAATTTATCGGTAAAGACGGGGAAATATCCTAAACTATGGAAAGAAGCTAGAATATGCCCAATATTTAAAAGCGGGACAAAGTCTGAGGTAGGAAACTATAGGCCGGTGTCACTATTGTGCAACTTTTCGAAGATCTTCGAGGTCGTTCTGTATAATCGTATATATCCATTTGTCCGAAGTTACATTTCACCATATCAGCATGGGTTTATAGACAAACGGTCAACGTTAACAAATTTAACTGTGATTACACAATTTATTGCGGATGTATTAGATGACCAAGGACAGGTGGATGTGATATATACCGATTTCTCGAAGGCATTTGATAGAGTTAAGCATAGCTTCTTAATTTCAAAACTTTCAAAGACTGGTTTTTCTAACAGCACTTTAGCTTTATTTAAGTCATATTTATCAAATAGGACACAATTCGTTACTTACAATGGATTTAAATCAGAATCAATTGCGGTTACATCTGGAGTACCACAGGGTTCAAATCTTGGACCTTTACTATTTTTAATATTTATTAATGATTTATACAATGAAATTAGTTGTAATAAATTGTGTTTTGCGGATGATTTAAAGATTTTCTTAAGTATTAAAAATACAGATCACTGCAATGAGCTCCAGAGAAATTTGAACTGTATTAATAACTGGTGTAAGACAAATATGTTACACCTAAATGCTCAAAAATGTAAGATAGTTACTTACTCTAGGAAAAGAGAAAATATTCAATTCTCATATTCGATTGGAGATAATGAGTTGGAGAGATGTTCTACTATTAGGGACTTAGGTGTAATTTTTGATGCTAAATTAACCTTCTCAAATCATATTCAAGTTAAAGTTTCCGAAGCTTTTAGAATGTATGGATTCATTATTAGAAACTGCAGGCAATTTTCAAATATAGCACCCCTTAAATTATTATTTAGTACCCACGTGCGTTCTAAGCTGGAATATTGTAGTCTGATCTGGAACCCTTATTACAACTGCTACGTTCTGGATATAGAACGGGTTCAAAGAAAATTTTTAAAATACCTAGTTTTCAAAATTGATGGAGTATATCCCGAACGTGGTTGTGATTATACGGAGTTGTGTAAACAATTTGATATTAATAGCCTGAGCCTAAGAAGGAACACATCTTCGCTTATTTTTCTATTTAAACTCATGCACAATTTTATTGATTGTAGCGATATTTTGTCACAAATTAAATTTAATATACCCCGTCTAAATTCTAGAACCAACAAGCTATTCGAAAGCCCTAGGGCAAAAACCAACTTGATGTTAAAATCACCCTTATATGTAATGTGTAACAATTACAATAAAATTAGTAATCATTGCGATATTTTTCATTGTTCTCTTGGTGAACTAATTAAAAATGCAGTTACTTTCCTTAACGAAATATTGTAATAAGTATATTGTATTATATTGAATTCTCCCTGTGTTATTTTTGTAAGAATTTTTTTTTTTTTTTAATATATTCTTGGCTTGTTCACAATATTCATTTGTTTTCTATTATAGTTTTTATTTTGCAACTTTTAATTAGTTTTCGTGTAAATATATGTTACATCACAACCCATAAGTAGAATTTACTTTTGTAATTTATTAATTTTATTTTTAGATACCACTTTATTATTGTTACTTACTATTAAGAATATTGTCCTGTAAATGGGAAACTGTTGGGCAATAAAGCTATTATTATTATTATATTATTATTATTATCAGTTACGACATCAACGCTTGACTATGAAGTCTTCATAGTCTTGACCAACCTCAAATATAAACGACTCAAAAAATTTCAAAATGAAATGACAGATATGTCAAAACTAAAAAAGGTAAGGTTATGTGGGGAACATGATGTCGCCACACCAAGCAAATTTGAATTTAGTAGAGATACGATGATTTATTTGTTTTTTGTAATAATTTGAAGATTGACAACTTTATATTAGTTGAGGCACAGCAATGTCGTGGTTGAGGCTTCTGGACTATTAGGTTATGTTACAATTTAAATACAAACAGCAAGCAAAAACACTATGTGACACTTTGTTGCTGTCACATGAGGGACTACAACTATTAAATTCTCTGTAAAACAATATTTTCTGGTAAATCTTTAAAATTGTGAATAAAAATAAAAAGTTAAAACATTCTAACTTAAATCGTTGATAGTAAGTGTAATGAAAAACTGTGTTCATGTTTTATATTAGTTTTGTACAGTTCATCAAATTTCTAGAGGCTTTCGACGGCTAGACAGAGAAAGCACTACTGACAGGCATCCCGACGGATTTACGCAATGAAAGTACACTCTGCGCATCAAGTATTTCACTATTTCATTCAGACGTAAATGTCAGATGTAAATTTCGCTAAAACATTTCTTTTATTTTCGTTTGTGTTTTTTGCTCATTACAGTTTAATAGAACCTAAGTATGGAGTTTAATAGCAAATTAAGAGGGCGCGTGATTAACAGTCAATCTCGCGAAATAATAGCCAATGTTATAGAGTTTATGAGAAGAGAAGGAAACTTTAATTCACCTTCAATACCATTTAAAAATGTAAATGATCGTGTTGCTGCAGCCACAGGAGTATCTAAAAACACTGTCGTCCGCATTTCTGGAGAGAAAAAAAGAATCGATAACCGTGAGATATCGGAATTTTCATCACCAAGAAAAACCATTAAAAAACCAAAAACAGTTAATGATATAGATGAAGCTGCACAAGAATCAAATTTTATTTTTTTATTATTAGATAGCTATTTTTGTTTCTGAGTTGTGTTCATTTACAGGCTCAATTTTTTCCGTTTCTCCTTTTTGATTTTATATGGGGTTTTAAGTTGTTTTTGACTTATTTCGACGTAAATCACAACAACACACTTTTTTAATAAAGCAAACAAGTGTTGAGAGGTATATGTACGTGTAAACTACAATTACAAAAAATTGATATGAAACCCATGAAACCACCAACAAAAATGTAAAGCTAGCTTCCGTACTAGAACATGGTGTCATTCGTCGAGATAATTTATCGTTTTGTTTAATAGATCAAGAAATGTAAATATTCCCCTGTTATTTTTTATAAAATTATAAGAGAAATAAATTTTTTTCTAAATAGTATAGTTTATTATTTTGTAGAAAAACAAAATTTCGAAAATTTTAGTAATGTTTCAGAAACAACCGTTATTAATAATAGGTACCATTTTCCTTAATAAGGTAGAAATAAAATATAAACTATTTCCACGATTTACAAAGGCCTACAAAAAAATTATAGGTATTTTCCGCTATCCTATAAAATTTATATTTTCTGACTCAATTTCAAAAGGTTGAAGGAATTCCAAAACACCTTTTATGGCATAATAATTATTTTCAATTCTACATATACTATCTTTAGCTGCTTTTAAAAACGTTCTAAGAAAGTCCAATCAGACCAATTTAATCCCTAAACTATTCCACACTTTTAAAATTTAATTACCTAAAAATATTAAAAACTATTTAAAATAACTTGTTTAGGAGACTGTACAATAGCTATCTTAGTCACACGTAGCGCGTTCTCTGTCTGGGCGTCGAACACCTCTAGAAATTTGATGAACTGTACATCCTGTATGGTTTATTTATTCGTTATTATAGAGTTGTCATATTATTTACCGTCACTAAAATTCTGTTCAATGAAGCCTAATTTCAGAAGGTATTTTCATTACAGTAAGTATTGACAATATTAAAAATCTGATGTGTCCAACACATGACTTTCCTATCTAGTTATTATAGGCATTTTCCGGTTATTTTGTACAACCTATTGCAGCATCTCTATAAATGTTTAGAGGATAAACTAAATATATACATTTTACACATACATCTACCTCGAAACATTTTTCTATAGATATTCATTGAAAACGAAAATACAGAAAAATTTAAATTTAGCACTTTTCCATTACGGACCATTTTAGAAAAATCATGTATAAACAAAAATTATAGAAATCGATATCGCAAACAACTTTTAGTTCAACAATTTTCATAAAAATCAGAATTTTGCACATTTTGTCAAATTTCTCGAATACGGACCATTTCAGGAAATTTTGACATAAAACAAAAATTATAGATAATAATATTAGAAGTAACTTTTATTTGAACAATTTTCTTCTCCAAACATAAATAACAGATATATTCCATAAAATATAAAAACGGCCTCCCATAAAGTACCCCCCCAGATGTTCCAACTTTGTCCAAAATCTAATCATTTCACGTCAGGCCGAAATAAACCTTAAGTTTAAAATTTAATGTTTTTTCCTTTATCCGTTTTTGAGTTTTCTTCAAATTTCGAAATTTACACATTTTCTCAAATATCTCGAATACGGTCCATTTTAGAGAAATTATGTATAGGACAAAAATTATAGAGAATTATATTATAAACAACTTTTATTTGAACAATTTTTATAAAAAATTATGTTTTTTACATTTTGTCAAATTTCTCGAATACGGACCATTTTAGGAAAATTTTGCATAAAACAAAAATTATAGATAATTATATTAGAAGTAACTTTTATTTGAAGAATTTTCTTCTCCAAACGTAAATAACAGATATATTCCATAAAATATAAAAATGACCACCTATAAAGTACCCCCCCAGATGTTCCGACACTGCCCAAAATCTAATCAGCTCATTGGACGCTGAAACAAAGCTTAAGTTTAAAATTTGGTGTTTTTCTGTGTATCGGTTCATGAGTTATGCGTTATACAGACACACACACACACACACACACACACACACACACAGACACACACACACACACACACACACACACACACACACACACACACACACACAGACATCATCGCGAAAATAGTCAAAACGGATTCAGGGGACCTCAAAACGTAAAAATCCGTCGAAAACTCGAGGTCGAAAAAAATCATGATTCCTATACTTTCCTTATATCTGTATACAGATAGGAAAGTAAAAAAGACGTTTGAAGATAACGAACTGCTATTTAATTACTTATATATTAAAATTTATCAAATTTATACGAAACATAAAGGTATATCTAAGTATTCAAATGTCATTGACTCTGCGAAATATTTCTACAGTTTTAATACGTTAATCATCTGCATCAATTACTTTCAAAACTTGTACGTCAACTTAAAGGGATGAATGTAATTAGAAATTTTAAGCTACAGGTTATTCGCCTTTCGGTTTGTTGTTCGTAAGAAGGATTTAAAAGATTAATGGATTCTGTAAATATGAGATTGAGAGATCAGATTTTCAGATATTTTTTTATAAAATTATAGAAAATATCAAAATCAATGTTTGTTTAGTCTATAAACTTTTCATCCGAAGTTCTAAGTATGAGTTATATTTAGAATTCAATCAAAAACTATTAGATATATTTAGTATCAATAATTTGATGATGTACAAAAGTAATTAACAGTTTGCGTATCGAAATTCAGAATAATTCTGATTTTTTGTGATCAAACTAATCATTCTATATTATATAATAAAAGGGATATTTCAATGGACTACAACATTATTTGAGAATTTATTCAAAACACAAACTGTATAAGAATATAAATTAGTATACAATGGATCAGTCTAAACTAGATAATGTTATTAAACAGTTACTTCGAGAAGATGATATCCTTAAAGGTCTTAAAATATTGAAACCTAAAAGTACTAGAGGGCCATATGATATTCCAGCGTTTTTGTAAGAGATTGTGCAATAGGATGGGCCTAAGAAATTAAAATTTCAATATATTATAGCATTTAAAAGCTGCGTTTTATTATAAAAACTGCTTGTTATATTTTTAGCTAAATAGCAAAATAGCTAAAAATAAAATTAAAATTAAATGTAAATTTTAATTAGCTATTGCCATTAAAAGCCGTATTTAAGCATGTAGACTGGTTGTTATTTTTTTAGAAATTTTAGAAGCACGTTTTAAGTCCTCTACCACCCCCTTACAAAATTTATATAAAGAAAGAAATTTACTTTCGTCTTGACAAAATTGAAATCCCGATTTTTAGTGGAACTGTAACCCAACTATTTTCCACTATAAAAGCGCCTTTTAATTTACAATCTTTTTAACACTTTTTTTGCATAAAAGGCGATTTTAAATCAATTACTAAGAATGTGACCAAGTCAAGTGTGAAGATTCTTACGTCATTATAACTTAGAATATATATGTTCTAAGTTATACTCAGTCTTTCTTTCAAGTTTAGAAAAAACACAACCAAACAATAATTATTAAAAGACAAAAGTTTTACATTTGTCATTTCTTTTGACATTTCATACCTGTGATGACCACGTTTTTACTATAGTCATGTTAAACTTGACCATTTCAAGACAATATTCAATACGACGTCATTGTTCTTGATTTATATTAGTGTATTCATCAATATTCAAGACGTAGTATCTGATGTAAAATCGCCTAAAATAGTACCTACTTTTTAAACATTATAGCTATATTCTAGCAGTCGACTGGTTTAAATATATTGCATTCAATTTAAAAACGTTATGAACTATTCCCATTCGAGTAACCAAACAACGACGTCACGTTGAATTAGGTTTAAACCGTGGAGGTATAATACTAATGGAGATGCCATGAGACAATGGGCCATGTTCACATGTGAGATATGCTGTTTTATAAATTATATTGTAATAGTTAGTCGCTATACAAGTTATTCTAAATAGTCAGTTCGTTAAAAAAGCCAAAAGTTTTTAAATTAAGCCCAATTGAAATTTAAAATTTGAAATTATACGTCATCGGGAATAGACCAATCATCTTGTGTCGAAGTTTTTTTTGTTATACAAAACTAAGCCAACGAACAAACCGACACACAGAATGTCGAAGTGAACGCACATCTAAGTGACATTAAAATTGACACCACCTAACACCTAACCTTAGTTTTTTGTTTTGATTTACTTTTATTATTAATATGAATCAGCTGGATTTATAAAAGTTAAATCAAGTGTTTTACCCATTGTAAACGAAAATATGATTACCGAGATGATTACTGCATTTTTTAACAATACTCAGTTTACAAAAGTCAGAAAGGTAAGACTTTGTTTTAATAGTAGGTAGTTATAGTTTATATGGAGCAAGTAAAACATAATATTTATCTCAGGTTTTATTTTTAGATCTGCCAAGCAAGAATATGGGGATAATTTCTTTTTCCATAAGAGAGAAGGAGACAAATTACACCTAAACATAAAGTACGGCAAAAACCTTCTGATGTGGTTGTTGTAATTAACAAAAATGAAATTTTTAGTGCACAATATGCTTAGGATAAGCTGCATGTCAAGGTTTGTAATATTTATTATGCTTTTTTGTTTTTATATTACATATAATAAACAGTGTATAAGGCCCTTTATTCCATAAATATTTTTTTTCTAATTTTGACATATAGACATTTTTTGTAATCGCAGCAAGTGTTAAAATAATCTAGAAACAGATTGTGTTAGTGAACCTAGTAATAATTATGATACCAAAGAATGCTGCAGAGCACCTATGAAATTTTGAGTTAAAAAATATGCCATATTATTAGGCTATTTTTATACCCTTTCCAAAAATTTTATGCTCCTCGTTTTTTGCAAAACTTAAAATGCTCTATAGCTTCGAACGAAGTCAGCAAAGCACCTCTGTTGTATAAAGTTTTTTCTGTAAAAACAGCAACACCATATATTTATGCACTTGAAATATTATATTTTTAAAAATACATGGTGCTTGCTAACCTTCGAAAGAAGCCAGCAGAGCAATTCGGTTTTTTAAAGCTTTTTTCTAAAAACCACACCCCATTTTTAGAATATTTTTAGACTCTTGAAATATTGTAAAACTTTACTAAAAAAATTGCTATTTTTAAATAATACAGAGTGCTTTGTTGGAACAAAGTCAGCAGGACACTTCAGTTTTTTAATTTGTTTTTTTTTATATATAAAAACAACTACTTATGACACATGTTTAGGCTGTTTTAAAATCCTAAAAATGTGGCAAGTACATTTGTTTTCAGAAAAAAACTTTGAAGTCAGCAAGGAATTGCGAATTTTTTTTAAAATGCCAAATTTTGAATATTTTATAATATTGTAGGAGCCAAAAAACGTGGTGTGGTTTAAAAAAAAAACTGGGGTGCTCTGCTGGATTCGTTTGAAGCTAACAAAGCATCCCGTAATTTTTTATTTTATAATACTCAATAGCCTAAAATGAGACATAGCTGTTTAAACAAAAAATTGTATTTTTAAAAATAGCAGTTTTTTACGAAAGCTCTATAATATTTCAAAAATGTGAAAATGTGGTGAGATTGTTTTTTTTTTAAGTTTTGAAAATCCGAGGTTCTTTACTGGATTCGTTCAGAGCTAGTAAAGCTCTGCTCGTCTTGTTACATAAAATAAAGGCATTTTGTAGCTGGTTATATAGTTATTTTGTAACTGCATATCTAACCCTTTTATTTTTTTCAGTTGGTTGTAAATATGTGGCTTCATAGAAGAAGTGAGGAACCATCTGTAACATCTACTCAGTGTTATTGGAAAGGCTCTAATTTATCAAATTGCGTAAATATTGATGTACACTTAGCTAGATTGTTAAAGAAACCTCTTCATCCACTACAGGAAAATAAATCAGTACTTTTATATTCTTAGGATTTGTATATATATTTTTTATTTGTAAATAAATTGTTTTTTACTTCATTTTTCTCATTTTTTATTAAAAGGTTAATAAATAAAATTTTCACAGATTTTTATATTTTTGTTTGTAAACAATAATTGAAGAGTTTTTATTAAAAATCACCAATGTTAATAATAATAACTTAAGTCAATATTATTCTTTCTCCTTTTTTAAAGCTACTATCAATAAAGGTATTACTTTAGCTTGACCTATGATCAATTTTTAAATTTTGTGATATATTTGGTTCGACAGAAAAAAATTATAACCCTTTGACATTGGTTGTTTTTACTTAGATTTTCATAAAAAATAAACGGAACTGCAAACATGTTTTACTATCGTAATAACGAATAGCAACATTAATTTTTTTCACACTTTCTGTTTTTTTGAAAAAGGTGGCAAGAATTGTGATATTTTTAAATTTATCACCAGTGATACCACATGTAGTTACCCGATTTATTGGAATATATAGACTTTGCTACCACATTCAACTGAACTTGGTTGTTTTAAATATTTATTACTGTGACATAGGCGTTTTTGTCAAAATGTTTCATTTTAAACTGCTGTAAATAGGTGCCTTTGTTTTGGTAGTTTTAAAAAAAATCTGCATATACAGGTACTCATTCCTCTTTGATTTGTTCAAAAAGTTAAAATTTTATAAAAAATTACATTGGCTGTTTAAAAACTCATTATAATCCCTGAAATGTGATAATTAGGTAAATTAAATTAAAAAAACAAACAAAAAAAATTTATTAAATTAATATTTACTCTTACAAAATAGGTTCTTTTAAGTTAACAAGCAATTATGCAGATATTACTAAGTAAATGTACTTGCTTAAAATTCACACACGAATGTGGTTTTAACATGTTAAATTAACTAACCCTTCTTATAACTCTTTCCACATGTATTCTTAGAGATGCTATTCTTTTACTTAATTGTACATCTTCTGGGGAACTTTTTTCATTCTGTGATACACTAGGTGTGGCTTTACTAAAGTGCATCCCATGTTTTCAAGTAGCTGAATATTCTGAAACCCCTATCTGCCATTATATGGGATCCAGGAACCAGTTTGTTTAAATACCCACATTTTTCTATTATTTTTTTATCACTAGTTCTTCCACAAAATGATGAATAAATTCGGTATCTTCAAAACTTTCATTAGATTCTGCATTTTCTTCCAGAAGGGTTTTTAGGTTATACATCTAAGAATTTATAGTAGCCTCATTTTCAATTTCCTGAAGGGGACAATTAGCAGAAATTGCTGCTACATCTTGATAATCCGGTGTATTTTTATTAAAAAGTTTACGAGAATCATCGCTAGTAGATGGTTGATTTTCTTCTTTCCAAATTTCTAGGAACACTAATAAATATTTTTGAAGATGAATGTGAATAATTATCACATTCTGGAACAAAACACTTTTTCGTAGTCATAATATTTATAAAAAGTACAAAATTAAACACTCAAATTCCAAATAAATTCTTGATCGAGACACTATGATGACAGATGCCATACACAGTGCTGCCATTTTGCCATTTTCTGAATTATTAACTGACTTTTAAAACAATGAAACTTTAAATATGGTAAAAGTTTAAACAGAAATAATACTTTCAAAAAACATTTGATA
>CAKMHV010000009.1:158008-185550 GCA_927349885.1 Psylliodes chrysocephalus
CAAACAGGCATGAGCCTAATTACATATTCCTATAAATACAGCGAAAATAGAAATCAACAAAAATACATAATATCTAATTAAATATATAAGTGAAATTATAATAAACAAACCTCGCTACTACAAAATTTTAACAAAGTTTATTAAAGAACAAAACTACTGAAATTATCAGAAATATTCAGGAATAATCAGAGCGTCTGCAAAACCCCACACCAAGGCCACGGAAATCCTACAAGGTTATGTCTCTTTAATCGAGCCCAACAATTTTGTTAAGAACGGGGTATCCCTGTGTATTAAAAGTGTATGTGTAGACCAAAAGTTAAATCGACAGTTTTCCGAATATGTAGTGTTTAAAAATCTAATTTTTGGCCAAATTAAAAATAAAGGTCTAACTTAGGTCACCTTACTATTGAAAATTAATAAATTTATTATTTTCAATAAAAACCAATCATGTAAAATAACCCCCTTTTATTTCATCTCAAAGGTATCGTGTAGAATTATTTTAACCTCGATGTCAAATAAATAATAAAAAAAAAATGTAATACGACCTAATTTCAACCTTTACTTGGAATTTGGTACACTCAGAATATTTAAATATTGTATATTTTTCAAAACGTGTAGATTTGAAATTTATAAGTCACTTTCTTTGAAAAAACATGTCAAAACGAATTTGGACCAAAAATGGCGTCTAATTTAACTCTAAATCAACCCCGAAAAATCAATAATTACTTCATGTAATGTAATAAAGATGGTGCTCCGATCGATAATATTTTGACTAGTATTTGATTATTTCCGTTTATATTATGTGTGTTTACGGGGGATATACGAGATGATAATACTGCCTCTGATACTGTTTATATGATACAATTGGAAACGACCTTTTTTCATCGGCACTCTTTTTTCGCCGGTGACCTTTTGACACGCGCCTATTTGTTATATGATGTATGATTATCGGTTATTTATCAACTAAAAGTATAGGAAATTATAAAATTGTGAATGATAATATCATTTTAATGCTATTTTTGAAACTAGTTCAAAAGTTACATTTAACGATACTCAATGTTTCATTTTACCATGAGTTTTAGTTTGACATATCCATCATTTTAAGTTTACAAAGCTCAGTTTCTATTCGAAAGTAAGAGAAACAGTCAAAATAAAATGCGAAAAACACTCTTTATCAATTTCGTTTATGTCAACTGAAAGCGACAATTGCTGAAGACGTAACAAATAAATTAGGTCGAGAAATAAAAAAATCTATACTATAAGTAACATACCATATACTATACCTGTTAAAATAAATCAAAAATAAGAGAACGTATCGTTGACGTATATACTTTTCCATCTGCGATTAGTGATTACCAATTGCAAATTACGTATGAACATGCTTCTGCGCAAAAAAACTTGTATCATTAAATTATTATTTTTATAAATTTGCTAATCTTTGCACTTTAAGTTTCATTATATGGGGTATTCAGACATTTTAATCCTCGTCCTCTTCTATTTAAAATTATCTCAGGTGCCATATATTCCGAGTAAAATTTTTCTAATTTTTCAACCATATTTTGAAAAAAAAAATGGGTTGAAAATGAATTTTTTCAACAAATAGTGAATTTTCATCTCCAGTATATACTACAAAGTAGCACAATTTTCTTTGAGCTATACCTAGCTGTCCTTGAATCTAAAAGTATATAAAATCATTATTAGAAAATCAAACATAAAAAGAATATTAATATTGTAGTATCATTTCTAGCACATTTCTTAAAAATCATGAATTATTTTAACATATTAAAATTTTTCACCTGGTAAAAGTAGTTATGGTTTTCTTTTAAATGAATGTCACCATCTTCTATTTTTAAGCATGGAAATGGGTTTGAATATTAGGTAATGTGCGCCAATAATGTCAAATTATGACAATTCGCAGAAAACGTCAACTTTTTATTTAGATTTTAATGTGCAAAAGCCTACCTACTTTGGATATTGATCGTAGAAAAAATATATTCAGAATAATGAAACATTATTATTAAATATCAAGTTTTTTTATTGTCAAATTTAATACGTAATATTATTTTTTAATTGCAAATATTTGAATGTTAAAATTATGGCGTTCAATTTTTTTATTCAATGACGAACTCGAGAGTGATAGAAAAAAATACTACCTACCTTTAATGCAGGAAGTCGATATCAATTTATCCAAAAATAAAACTGATTAAAATGTACAATGAAACTCACTAGGGCACTTGGCACAAATAAATCAATTTTCTATTAAAGAAAATAACACTTATTAAAAACAAACAGCACAATAAAACACTTTAGAAACGTGTGATGTAATTTTGAAAACTAAATAAGCTTACGGGTTATTTGTAAATTTATAGACTCTTAACTTCTTCCCCCAGCCTTCATTAAGTATATTGAAAGTCGTGACGTCATATTGGCATAGATATACGGTAATGTGTTATTGACAATCAGGGAAATGTTTCAAGGAAATAACTACCTAAGATAAGATAAGATAAATGAATGTTAAATACCTACTCATAATATCTATTGTAGGGTTTTTGTACTTTAATAGGATAAATATTTATGCGGGCCTGGAAATTCCAGGAAATGACAGTCAAAATTACCCAAAAACATTAGGTTAGTACCAACATCAGATAACAGATAACTTCGGTGTTTAACCAATTAATCACAATTAATATTCTTGAACATTCAAATGACAAAAACTTCCATCTTTAACCAATGAGAATATAGTTTTCATTCGATACTTCAAAATCACAATTTATTAATTAGGTAGAATAGTTTTAAAATATATTGCGAATTGCGACACGTCAATAAGCGTCCCACTCCGACTCAATGTGACGCAATTATTGTGGCAATATATTTTGAAACGACTCTATATTCGTGACTTGAAATTATAAATATCCCTCGTATTACTACCCGTATATAAACCAAATTATTTATTTTAGGAAATATTTATATTTAATGTGAGGCAAGATATCGTTTTTGTTGTTACCATCTGCATACCTACCTACATTCTTTACTTTGGTCCAGGAAACAAAGTCAATTTTCGATAAAAATAAAATCTAATAGGTAGGTAATAATACTTTATGAAACAGTACAATAAAAGTATTGAAATAAAGTATGCTCATACTCCAAAATGAGTCCTCGAGTTAACATTTTTATAATATTATAAATGGCAAATAAAACGATTGGACCGTTTTCACAATCGCGAAATAATTTTTTTTTTATTTGGTAAAATCCCGGCAATTATTGAAAAATAGATTTTATGTTCAGGACTATTATTATGATCCTTCGAACTCAGTCTACTAAAAACCGGTTTATAATACAATATAATACAATATCCCCTAATAGCTAGTCGGTCGATATTTATAGTTACTTAAAGATTTCTGTAATAATTTGCACTAATTCAATCTCTAGTCGGTAGGTAACAGCACCTCCTTGATTGAATCTAAATTGACATAATTTTGTTCAGAAATTCCTAGGAGACGCTGTCCTTAAGTTCCGTTCTATATGTGCTTATAGCTACATCAAAAATACCGCAAGAAATGCCTTCGGAGTGTACATTAAACAAAAGACAAATTTTTTCTACTGGACCATGATTATCCGCACGAAAAGTTAATTGACGTGGACGAATACCTGCTATTGGAACATTGATTTTTATGTGACTCAATAAATATTGACTGTCCAAATATCCATTTAATAATATTTGTAAAAAGACAAGGTTGATTATAGAGCGTCTATGTTCCAATTTTTCAATTTCAAACTCTTTTCTAATAGGTCCAAATGAAACAAATCCTGGACTTGTATGATATTTTTTAAAGTATAAATATTTGACAAATTTATTTTGAATAGTTTCCAAAATGTGTTTTGAATTTTGTTGTGTAGGGTCCCATACAGTGGATGCATATTCTAATTTACTACGAACGAGAGCAAAAAATACATTTTTAATCGAGTGTGTGTTTGTAAAGTCCCTACTCGTGCGTTTTAAAAAACCTAACAATTTGTTAGCTTCTTTGGTAATGTTATGGATATGCTCGTCAAATTTGAAATTATTTTGAAAAACTATTCCCAAGTCGGTCATTTTTGACACTCTTTCTAGTGTTGATCCTTGCATTATGTAGATAAAATTTTGAGGATTACGAATGTTACTGAATGTAATAACCTTGCATTTGGAAAGATTAAAATTTAATTTATTTTCAAATTTCCAATCCGAAATTGAGTCTAAGTCATTTTGAAGGTCTAGATAGTCATCTAGGGTGGATATTTTCTTAAAAACTTTCAGATCATCTGCATACATTAGGCAGTCTGATGTAATACGTAGAGGAAGGTCATTAACAAATATTAAGAAAAGTAGAGGGCCCAAATTGGAGCCCTGAGGGACCCCAGAGCCTGCGAGGATTGTATGAGATACATTACGTATTGATACCTTAGTTTTAGATAAGACATAAAGAAATTTATTAGATGATCGCTAAGACCATAATATTTCAGTTTAGCTAGAAGAATATTGTGATTTACCTTATCGAAGGCTTTCTTAAAATCAGTATAAATACAATCTACTTGCTCACGAGAATTGACACATTTTAATATTTTATCACTGAAAGTTAATAAATTTGTATCTACAGATTTTTTACGACAAAATCCGTGTTGTTCGGTTGATATGTATTTTTGAAAGTAAGCATACAGTTTATCATATATTACAAATTCAAACAGTTTCGCCGTACAATTTAATATGGCTATGGGACGATAATTATCTATTTTATTTTTATCCCCTTTTTTAAAAATTGGTGTTAATCTCGTTCTTTTAAATTCACTAGGAAATATGGATGTTTTAAGCGACTTATTGAAAATTACCAGTAAAGGGTATATTAAATAATCTTTACAAGCTTTTAGGATATAACAAGGAATATTATCAGGACCCGCTGTCTTTTTCGGTTTTAACTTTCGAAATGCCGCTTTGACGGATATTAGATCGAAGTCAATATCACAGCTCATACAATACAGCTCCACAACTCCGTGTCGGCGTCTTTGATCTGGCGATCGAGAACCAAGCAAGACGGAATGGTGCTATCTCTGTTAGATTCGAGGGAAAAGTCGGGCCCGGATCAAACAATTTTTTTATTATTGAAAAAATTGAAAACCTTGGCGTAATAAGGTTGGTTACATGCCATATTAAGTAAGTTTTGGGAAATTAAATTTTTAATTTGTTTTAAATCTGTCAAATATAATTAGAAACATTATTTAAATATAAATATTACGAAAAATAGCACATCTTTCGGATTAGAGGTAAAATAATTTGTATGTGGCTAGTAAAATCCTCGTTAACAAATGTTTTGAGCTAAAACAGTCACTTCACGACAAATTGTGGCTTGGATCCTTTTTACACCAAGGGCTTCAATTGTTAAAGAATTGTGTCACGCTCGTGGATGCAAATCAAGTGGTACCCCGTGTCTCTGGCAAGTGTTACTCTTCGCGCAAAGGGTTTATACCTAGATAAACGAATGCTTCGACTGAGGTCTGGGAACTCTATGGTATTTTGGAATTATAAAGAATTTGTACTTTTATTTTAACAATATTGGTTATATTTAGATGTATTCTTATTAATTGAAATATAGATTTGTAGAAGTAATACTTTGACAGTTTTTATTAATATACTTAATATATTCAATTTTTATCTGACCATACCGAAGTAGGGAATTTTGAAACTTTATAGTAATGTGAAATTTGAATTACAATATTACACGATATTACATAATTAGTACTTATTTTAGGTAGGTACTAAATTTGTACTTGGAGAAAGTAATATCGATTTTTACAAGAAAACTTGAAAAGTAAATTAATTTAGTTCCTATTTCTGATGTAAAACTTAAGTTTTGGTTTAAACCAAGAAAACAAATAAATTATAGTTTGTTCAACAAGGGTGGATATGATAGCAATATCACACAAAGACGAAGTTTGAGCACGACGTCGTATGCGGAGTACTCAACCGTCTGATTGTGATATGAACAATCCACTCGATATGGTCAGTATATTTTTTCTACGACCCACTAACGAAAATCTACAAATTTAAAAAATTATTTTAGGTTATTTAGACAAAATAACTAATTTTAAAATAATTTACGAAGTTGACTAATTTATAAAATAAAATTAACATGAAAAATTAATTAGTCCTCGGCCTAGATTCGATCCCGGTCTTTTCGCGAGGAAGGCAGATGTTCTGTCCTCATCTTCACCGAAACTTGCAGGACTTTAGTTTTAATACTCGTAATTAAATTAGTATCATTTAGTTTGATTAAAATTTATTTTTTTTTAAATGTGGACACAATAAAAACAAAAATGCTATTATTTATTGAGTCTACACAAAAATTTTAATGTAAATTTAATATCAATAACTAAAATATATATTGACAATTAGTTTAACAGAATTGTCACTTATTTAAAAAAATTTAAATAATAGGAGTTGGGTGACCAAAATATGAACTGTGATTTGTAGATTTAATTTTGTTAAAGTGTTCTCACTACCTAAAATGGATATGAAATATATTCGTAGTTGAACGCAATAACATACTTTTTCGTTTTGTAGTATGTGCATAGATTGGCTAATATCCATGCACAGATTACAAAACGAAAAAGTATGCTATTGCCTTCAATTGAACGAATATATTTCATATCCATTCTAGGTAGTGAGAACACTGCAAAAAAAAATAAATTCGCCAATCATCGTTCATATTTTGATCAACCGACTGCTATTATTTTTAAAATTTTAAATAAATGACAATTCTGTCAAACTAATTGTCAGTATATTTTTTAGTTATTGAGATTAAACATACAATAAAATAAGTTATTCTTTTGGAAAACGTTAGCATGGATGACTAAAGGGTATTGGGTTAATTAATTCTAAAAGTGTGGTACAAATGTTATTTTTTGTAGCCAATTCTTCAAAATTATTTTGAAATATCTTTTCAATATTGAATATTAGTTCTACAAATTCATCATTTGACAGTTGCAGATTTCCAAATGTATCTGGATTGGCGTTATCATATGCCTTTAAAAAGCAATAGAAAGAAAAATCATCTAATTCAACGTGATCTTTGTTATATTTAAGACAGGTATCGCAGAGGAGTGGATCCGCAAGGCTTTTATTAAAAGGTAACTACACACAAACCTGATAAAATTTTTCTGTATCAATTCGTCTTTACAATAATTTAGGGTGTTAATAATTTTATCATAAAATAAAATACAAGGTGTTCCATTTAAAAAACATACATTTTAATTTGCCAGGCAAAAACGTGACACCCTGTATATCCAAAGATATTTTTAAAATATGTAGGTATTTTTCAAATCCATATAACTTTTATTTAAAACTTTCTTGCGTGTCTACAACAAAATAATGAACAATAACGCACTAATGGGATACCCTGTATAAATTATATTTTTAACAATGAAAATTTCTTATAATGTGGTACTTATCGGTTTGGGTCCTTGGGAAAACTAAAGAATGTTTTCTTGCAGGTATAACCCTTATTAAAACAGCTTTTGACTGCACAAACAGAATGATGTCTTTTTTTTCACTCATTCTACTCATAGCTAAAGAGTCACCAAAATAATAACAGTACTTTTAACTCAAACAAAATCAACGAAATTATAGGCTCCACTAAATTATACAATCAACGAAATTATACGCACGATTCAACACCTTACCTAAATACGCTTCTGAACACCAAAACCGTCTTTTCCCTTCGAAGGCGGAGCTTAAGCGATGCGCGACGAAATCGACGCAAACCGTTGCCGCCAAGAGAGTGTTTTAGCTGTATTGTATAAGCTGTGTCAATATTCTGATAAAAATTTACGTTCCAATTGTTAGTCAAACCATTAATATCTATAAGGTTATAGTTTGAATCGTTGTCATACACTGAACTGAAATAATCAGCGAACTCCCCTGCTATAATTTTTTTGTCAGATATTTCCCTATTATTTATAATAAAATTTTATTCAAATATATTATTAGACCTCTTATCTTTAATGAACTTCCAAAAAAGCATGGGGTCCTGGTAAACACAGTTCTGCATATTTTGGATATAATTATTGTGCGCCGTACTTATTTTCAATTTTAGGTCCGCCCTAATTTTTTTATATCTACTACAATAATATTCCGATAGATGTTTTCTTTTTCTGAAAAATTCTTTGTACTTTATGTCGATTTTTATTTCATCCGTGAACCAAGGCGGAAACTGTTTGCAATATGCATGTGACCTAGTAAACTTTGGTACACATATGTCAAGCATTTCATAAAAAACCTGGTAAAAATATTTGACAGAATCATCAACCTTTCAATGTGTCCAATTTTGGACCAATTAAAATCCCTTAGTAGTTCGCATAGTAATCTAAAATCAGCTTTTGTAAAATTACATCTGTTTTGAAGATTATTATTTGTGTATGTGAGTTGATTACTTTTTTTTACTTCCGTCTTAATTATCAGAGAGGGATGTTTATTATCTATGGGAACTAAAGGTTCTTTATTCTCCTTTATATTCAAATTCAAATTACCAAGCACCAGATCTAGAGTTTTTTGATCCTCATTGAGACAATTGTTGAAAGACTGTAGACTGTAAGTGGCCATTAATAGAGACATTGTTACTATTATATAATTTTTATTAGAAAATTGAAAAGATGTGCCATTTATGCATGGTATATTGTAATCACCAATAAGTACCATGTGTGTGGTTTGAGTGATTAAGAGATCTAAATTGTCAAATAAATCTAGATATTGCCTGTAGACTTTAGCATTTGCGCCCGGTGGAATAAAAGTTGAATTAATAATGACTGTGGTTCCGTGTAGTTTAAGTTTTACAAAAATTGTTTCCCAAAGGTGAGTTAATTGATATAAGTGAAGATATGATATTTTTATTTACAGCAATGAGGACACCTCCTCCGCGTTGTTTTCCTGTTAAAATTTTATCCCTATCCTTTTTATATACTATGTAATAGGCATATCAAAATAACCAATACGACCTCTAGTGGTCAGATCTGGAATCCTTTTCGATGACATACAATTTTTGTTCTGTGCTTCGTTGAATAGGCAATTGTTTATTTTTGTGTTAAATCTGTTTTTAGGCGTGCTTTTTCTTATAAAAAATGAGTAATTCGTATTGTTCGGTACCTCAGTGTTCGTCTTGGGCGAAAACAAACCCAGACCTGAGTTTTCATTTGTTCCCGGAGGCCGGAAAACATCGTGTGAAAGTTGAGTCAGCCTTAGGTGATCCCACTTGGATGTGTAGGCGTAAAGCTTGGATTTTAAAGCTAAAAATCGGAAAACCAGTAACTAAATATATGTTAGTTTGTTCTAAACACTTTACTGATGACGATTTTTTCCGAAGAGGTAAATAAAATATTGGTCACTTTAAGGTTATGTTTACAATTATAATTTGTTATTTTTAGATGTTAATACTTCAGGCAGAAGAAGATTAAAGTGGACAGCTATTTCCACACAAAATTTGCCAATTTCATCTGTTCCAACTGTTGTAGAACCCGAACCTGAAGTTTCTCAAAGAACTAAAAGGTTAAACATGAGAAATGCCACTAAAACTTCAGAGTCCATAGACTGTGAGTGCAGTGAAGAAGAACAACCTGGGCCTGTACATTCCCATGAAGATTTAGAAGCTGCAGAAGGTCTACTACTGCTTTTGCAGGAACAGCCTAATTCTGAAGGACCCACTACGTTTAGAGACTTTGAGGTACAAGTAAATACCCCAAAAATTTCAACATTATGTGATCTCCTGACAACAGACAGTGCTCTTAATAGTTTTACTGGAATTCACAGTTTTCAGCTTTTGGATACAATTGTGGAAGCTGTAGAAATGAATTATACTAATCAGAGGTACCATAGATTAAATATAAGACAACGTATAATTCTACTGATGACAAAATTAAAATGTGACCTTTCTTATGTGACTTTATCAATTTTATTTGCAGTGTCTCAAGAGCTTTGTAAAAAATACATTTTTGATATGCTTCCAATTTTAAGCAGTGTTTTAAAATGTGCCATAAAGTTTCCAGATGGAAAAGAAGTTGAACAAAATATGCCAATATGTTTTAAAGGATTTGAAAATGTTAGATTAGTTCTCGACTGTACTGAAATATTTATACAGAAACCAAAGTGCCTTTGTTGTAGAATTAAGTTTTATTCACAATATAAATCTAATACAACTGTGAAGTTTATGACTGGTGTATCTCCTGGGGGTATCATTACCTATGTTAGTGAACCTTATGGAGGAAGAGCTTCTGACAAAACCATTTTTGAGCAGAGCGATATCATACTCAAACTTGATAGCCACAAAGACGCAATTATGGTAGATAAAGGATTTCTAATAGATGATATTTGTGAAACCTTTAAAATAAAATTAATTAGACCTCCATTTTTAAAAAAACAAAGTCAGCTGACTGCAGAACAGGCTATTTTAAATTCAAAAATTGCAGCTGCTCGTGTTCACATTGAGGGGGCAAATCAAAGAATAAAGATTTTTAAAATTTTAAATTCAAAACTACAATGGTCTCTGGTTAAAAAAATTAATCATATATTTATAATAGCCTGTGGTTTAACCAACTTATCAAGTCCTATATTAGCGGATTGTCGGTATCTTAAGGAGTAAAAAACACTTGGAATCTGCCTAAAACTTGCTGTGTATTTTAGATTTTAGTAAATGTTAATTTGGTATTTGGATTCCTATTTAATTTGATTTATAGTTGTGATCTCTATGTACAGGTGATTGTATTTTTATGTCTAGAATTTGCTGTGTATTTTAGTAAATGTTAATTCTATATTTGAATTATTATTTAGTTTTAAAGTTAATTTGATTTATAGTTATGTTCTCTATGTAATTACATGCGATTTTAATTTTATGACTACAATTTCCTGTGTATTTTAGATTTTAGTGAATGTTAAATCTCTATTTGAATTCTTAGTTTAAGGTTAATTTGATTGATTTATAGTTGTGATCTCTATGTAATGTGATTTTAAGTTTGGTTTTTCTATATTTGATAAAATTTGTAATACTTAAATATACAGAAAATAGGGCTAGGATGTTTTTTGTAAATTTAAATGGAAGGGAAAAACTAATAAGAGTAAAATTATAAAAATACACTTTATTAACTAAATATTTATAAATAATATTTATTTATATGTTAGCACACAAATTATGTATCATTTTTTGAAAAAAATTATATTTGACAGTAAATAACATTTCCTTTGTAAATTCATGGTCAAAATCTATTTCAAATATTTTTAATGATTTGTCAAATGAGGCATAAACTACAAAATAACATTTTGGCACATTTAACGTAGCCATACCCAACTGCATTTGGCCATAATATTGATGTCTTTTTTTCAGTTCAAAAGAGTCATGACTTTTATTCAAAAATGCTGCCTTCGGAAGTATTTCGTTAATTGTAGTTGAACTACCTAAAAAAAATGTTTTGTTAATTTATCCATAGAATTACCATTGTATAAGCATTTAATTTCTAATAAAGCTACAGGTTTATCTTCCTCCATTATAATCCCATCAGGGGAGTATCCGAGCCAAGGATTAGAATGGGAAATTATTAACCCACATTCTGTAACCATGAAGCCAGTTTTCTCCTTGAAAACATCTCTAGCCTCAGCTTCATATTTTATTCTATGTTTGATAAATTTATTCGTAAAATTCTTGGGATAAAAATACTTTATGGATTTATTTTCCCAGTCGTTTCCAGAATAGGTATACAAACCATAAACTCGTGATCCAGTAACCCGAAATTTTCTCTGATCATACCATGCTTTTGACTGCTGTATTGATAAAACTATTGGTTCTTCATTGTTTTGAAAAAGTTTAATATACAATTGTTCACAACAGTCATATTTAAAACTAACTTCAAAAGAATACCATTCCATCATTAGTGGTGACTGAACAGCATTATTTAAAATGCTGGAAATAGAATGTTCATGTTCTTTAAAATCATTTGTCAAAAGAGTGGTATGATCAGGAACTGGTCTTCGCCCAAACCTAAAAATTAATTTGCGAATTAGTTATTTTTTTGTATATTTATTAATGTAAAATAAAGGAATATTATTATTAAAATTTATTAATTTCTGCTTTCTTTTATTATTTATTGAAGGGCAAGTACAATACACATATCAAAGAAGAAACGTTTCTTTAATTTACAAAACTTACTTATGCTTTGCAAGTGCAGAGGATGGTAGTTTTTGAATAAAAAAATTGTACATTTTCTCTGCATCAACTACCAATTTCAATTCCTTGTCATCCACATTTTTGATACAAGGCATCTGATTTATTGATTCAGCATGGTACTTTTCTTCAGTCAAACTTTTTTGTTTTGACCATGTACATTTTATTTGAGTTTGTGAAATGACCTCTAATGTTTCCAAATCAACCCTAAAACAAAATAAACAACAGCAGAAAATGCACAGAAAACATAAGCACTAACTTCAATCTTATTAAGAATCGATATGGCACGATAACGCCTTTTTTAAATTAGCAACATCATACACCTTGTACACTTAATTAGAAGAGCAGAAATATGCTTGCACTTTCCACTATTTCCAGCCTTGCAAGAACAGTTCATGTTTTTCACTTTTAATTTTTTGTTTATAATTTCCAGCTGGCCCTTTATTTCGTGAGGATGAGATTTCAAGTCACTAGTTTGTAAACATAAACCACACACAACTATATTCTTTTCTTGGCTCGTAGAGTCCAATTTACCACACATAATTAAATGTCCAGCATTTAACACTTCTTCACCTTCATAAACACATCTAGATGTGTTTGTACCCCCAAGATAGTCCATGTAGTCGATTATGCTTAATTTCATCTCGTCAAATTAATCCTTAAATACAACAAAATATACATTAGACTACGAAATAAAAGTAAAAAATTTTGAAAATCAAAAATAACCTTAAAAATATTTTTTTTATTTATGGTAGATTGTGGTGAAAAGGCACACTTACCTATAAAATAAATAATGAAATAAATAGCAATAACTTTTCCAGATAAAATGTTCTCTTATTAACGATAAAAATGATAAAATAAAATTGTTAAAACCCAAAGCACATTTAAAAACAATACATAAACAAAAAACCAATGTCAGAGAAGAGGGTTCCAATGTATGCCACGATGGCGCTACGATCTTATTTTCAGATGCCTATTGCAACTAAATAGTTCTCCATTTTTAATGTCTTCTGATAGCCAAGTTTCCGTCAAGATAACAACATCATACTCTTCTGCAGACAAGTTTTTGCTAAACTCCGAGACCTTGGTGCGGAGTCCCCTGACGTTCTGATAATAAATATTAAAAAACATATAGCGTTGCGAGAAACGTAAAAAATATGTAGAAGATGAAAATTAAATACAAAAACAATATGTATATGTTGATATTGAGCTAGCGCATATAAATGTGTTATTCTAAGAACGTTTTCTCGGCCCCGGCAATTTAAATATATAAAAAATCTGTAAAATATGTGGCAAATTAGTTAAGTAAATAAATTTAGTAACAAATAGAGCGCTAGTAGATACTTAAGTTGCTGAGAGAAAAGAATAACAATAAATGGTCAGCTATAAAAAAATGAATTTAGACAAAATGTTTCCCCCAAAAAACTATAAAACTTTTGTCTAAAACTTTTTTTTATAAAATGCATATTTTTGGCGGTATTTAACTGTAACACTTTAATTTGAACACCCGGTAGATATACCAATTCATTTTCGATTAACACTACAATTTACAGTTCAGAGTGTTTCATTAGTGCGTTTTAATTTATGTTAAAGACATGCAAATATGTTTCAAATAAAAGTTATATGGATTTGAAAAAGGCACATTTTAAACATATTATTATTGAATATACAGGGTAATTTTAAGACGAATAAATATATATTTGTTAAATGGAAAACTCTGTAATTTATTACACTTTTCGAATGGTTTGGTATTGCTGTATTTAAAGGCGGAATTTGGAATCATTTAAATGTTGTAAAACTAAAGTAACACGAGTTTTAGTATGTATAAAATGTGGAAATATATTTCATGGATCCTGTGAAAAATCTACAATTCCTAAAATTATGGGACACACGGATTATTTGTTGTAAAGATCCGTAAAATATTTCTAAAGAAAATATCAATATAATTGCCAATGAGGTATTTATCAAAAATTTACAAAGGCAAAATGAATTACTAAAAGCTTTATTAAAAAAAGTAGATCAAACATTTGACATTTTAAATAAAAATTATAAATTATTAAAAGAAAATAATCAGTTTTTGTCAAAAAAACTAACGTCCTTAAAAGATAAAAATAAGAATCACAAAAAACCAGAGATAAAGGAGAACATGAGAAAAAATTAATTAGCTAGCCATAACAACAAAACCAGCTGAGAGTAAATATAAACGTACTATTTAAACCAACAATTACCAATGTTGCCAAACCTACCCAAAAATGATGGCTTTCAAAATAATCACGAAATTTTAGAAGAACAACAACAGAAAACATCTGATGTGTCCAACACATGACTTTTCTATTTAATTATTACAGGCTTTTTCCGGTTATTTTGTACAACCTATTGCAGCATCTCTGTAAATGTTTAGAGGATAAACTAAATATATGCATTGTCCACATACATCTACTTCGAAACATTTTTCTATAGATATTCATTGAAAACGAAAATACTGAAAAATTTAAATTTCCTACAATTTTTTCATTACGGTCCATTTTAGAAAAATCATATATAAACAAAAAATATAGAGTTCGATATCGCAAACAACTTTTTGTTCAACAATTTTCATAAAAATCAGAATTTTGCCAAATTTGCCAAATTTCATTGGACACTAAAACAAAGATTAAGTTTTTCTGTGTATCGGTTCATGAGTTATACGACACACAGACACACACACACAGACACACGCACACACACACAGACACACAGACACACAGACACACAGACACACGCACACACACACAGACACACAGACACACAGACACACAGACACACAGACACACAGACACACAGACACACAGACACACAGACACACAGACACACAGACACACAGACACACAGACACACAGACACACAGACACACAGACACACAGACACACAGACACACAGACACACAGACACACAGACACACAGACACACAGACACACAGACACACAGACACACAGACACACAGACACACAGACACACAGACACACAGACACACAGACACACAGACACACAGACACACAGACACACAGACACACAGACACACAGACACACAGACACACAGACACACAGACACACAGACACACAGACACACAGACACACAGACACACAGACACACAGACACACAGACACACAGACACACAGACACACAGACACACAGACACACAGACACACAGACACACAGACACACAGACACACAGACACACAGACACACAGACACACAGACACACAGACACACAGACACACAGACACACAGACACACAGACACACAGACACACAGACACACAGACACACAGACACACAGACACACAGACACACAGACACACAGACACACAGACACACAGACACACAGACACACAGACACACAGACACACAGACACACAGACACACAGACACACAGACACACAGACACACAGACACACAGACACACAGACACACAGACACACAGACACACAGACACACAGACACACAGACACACAGACACACAGACACACAGACACACAGACACACAGACACACAGACACACAGACACACAGACACACAGACACACAGACACACAGACACACAGACACACAGACACACAGACACACAGACACACAGACACACAGACACACAGACACACAGACACACAGACACACAGACACACAGACACACAGACACACAGACACACAGACACACAGACACACAGACACACAGACACACAGACACACAGACACACAGACACACAGACACACAGACACACAGACACACAGACACACAGACACACAGACACACAGACACACAGACACACAGACACACAGACACACAGACACACAGACACACAGACACACAGACACACAGACACACAGACACACAGACACACAGACACACAGACACACAGACACACAGACACACAGACACACAGACACACAGACACACAGACACACAGACACACAGACACACAGACACACAGACACACAGACACACAGACACACAGACACACAGACACACAGACACACAGACACACAGACACACAGACACACAGACACACAGACACACAGACACACAGACACACAGACACACAGACACACAGACACACAGACACACAGACACACAGACACACAGACACACAGACACACAGACACACAGACACACAGACACACAGACACACAGACACACAGACACACAGACACACAGACACACAGACACACAGACACACAGACACACAGACACACAGACACACAGACACACAGACACACAGACACACAGACACACAGACACACAGACACACAGACACACAGACACACAGACACACAGACACACAGACACACAGACACACAGACACACAGACACACAGACACACAGACACACAGACACACAGACACACAGACACACAGACACACAGACACACAGACACACAGACACACAGACACACAGACACACAGACACACAGACACACAGACACACAGACACACAGACACACAGACACACAGACACACAGACACACAGACACACAGACACACAGACACACAGACACACAGACACACAGACACACAGACACACAGACACACAGACACACAGACACACAGACACACAGACACACAGACACACAGACACACACACACACACACACACACACACACACACACACACACACACACACACACACACACACACACACACACACACACACATACACACACACACAGAGACACACAGACACACAGACACACAGACATCATCGCGAAAATAGTCAAAACGGATTCAGGGGACCTCAAAACGTAAAGTCCATCGAAAACTCGAGTTCTAAAAAAATCATGATTCCTACACTTTCCTTATATCTGTATACAGATAGGAAAGTAAAAAATTAATGAAATCGTAAATTATAACAACATTAACAAAATTAATGATAACAATGGTTTTACCGTTGTTAGTAGGAAGAAAAGAAAATCAATGAAGAAAAATTATTGAGAAACCGAAACGAAAGATGAATTTGTAGTCCAAAGAAAAGTTTGGTTGTACTTTTTTAGAGTCAGGCGACATGTAAAGGGAGAGATAATTATTTAAAATTTCATAAAAAATCAAGACATCTTTAAGAATGCAGATATTATTGTAAAAGAGTTGCCAACGGAATAATCTCAGAACAATTGTTTTATGTTTGGGATTGATTTCGAGTTAAAAGATGAAATCTACAAACCATCAACTTGGCCAAAATCGGTTGCCTACAGAAGTATTAATTTCCAAAAATATCAAAATTATCAAAGACAAGAAAAGGAATTTTAAGAATATCATCTAGTGCTCATAGTGAAATTGGCATAAGGATAAAAACAGAATGAAGACAACAGGTCAAAGAAAAATGAACAATATGTAATTTTATTACATCAAACCATGCAATCTATTGGTAATAGCGAAAAAATTAAAAAATTTGTATATGAAAATAAGCAGGAAGTGCAGTTTACTGCAAAAATAAAAAATGTAAATAAACTCTCAGTTAAAGGTGAACTCGAGTGCACAGATATAGAAGCTACTTTATTAGATATGTATATTATAGTTATTTCTGTAAACAGATCGAGTGGTAAGACATTAAGTATATTTTTTCAAAAGGTTTGAATGTTTATTAACTAAAAATGTAGATAGGGAAAAAATTATATTCATTGCAGCTGATTTCAATATTGAGTTAAAATATGAAAACAATATAAAATCTAAATTATTGACTGTAACAAACTCTTTTAATCTCCATCACGTAATACACTAATATACAAGAATAACCAGCAATACTTGAACATTTTTACGAATTTTCAAGATAATTATAACCCTGAAGTAATTGACATTCACACATCAGACCATAGTGCACAAATAATAAAAGTTAAAATTAAAGTCACCGAACCAATTAGTAATGTACATAGAAGATGTTTCAGTGATGAAAGTGTAAATAATTTAATCAGTAAACTTAATAAAATCACTAGAAAAGGGACAAGTAATTGTTGTAATATAACGCATATTTAACATCAAATTTTCCAGAATTAATGTCAGAAGCTAACTATATACCATTTAATAGTAACATTCCTTATAATTTAGAGTCCATGTATTTTTCTACACTCTCCCCAACCAACGTTGTAGAGTTAGGAAGAAACATCAAAAATTAATACACGTCTGGTGAAAATGAAATTCCAGCATGTGTAATTAAAAAACTATAAATGTTATTACTGAGGTTTTAGCATAACTTATCAATAACTCAGTCAAGGGGGAATCTTTCCTACTCAATTAAAATTAGCTGTAATTAAACCACTATACAAAAAAGGTTGTTAGAAAATTATCCACCGATAAGTATTTTATCTAGTTTCTCTAAGTTATTTAAAATAGCTATGTGCAATAGCATTTGAACTTTTTTTGAAAAATGTAAACTTTTTAGTGATAACCACCACCGTTATTTAAACAGAAAATCTTGATCTGTCGAAGACATATGACTCTCTTGACCACAAACTCCTGTTAATTAAATTTGATAAATGTATGTGATTTAAGGGGAAACTATTTGAAATGGATAAAATGGACAGCAAAGAATTTGTATTATCCATGATTTTCAAAAAACTAAATCAGATATAATCACAACAAATGTGGGAATACCACAGGGAAGTATTGTTGGGCCATTGTTTTTTATTATATACATTAATGATTTATGTCAAAACAACCTCAATAGCCTTATCAATTTATAACTGTGTATGCAGATGATACCAACCTTCTAGCAGGTGGAGGATACATACCCTGAAACGATAAAGCACTGTAGTGATGTTTTTAATAAAATAAAGGAATGGCTTGCACAAAATAAAATGATCTTAAATGAAATCAAAACTAACACGATATTGAATAGTATACAGTTTTAAATAGAAAACCCAAAACAGTTAAATTCAATGATGACGTTTCTTTCATACTAACTGATAATACAAAATTTTTAGGATTAATTCTGTATCTGTAACGTGTAGAGGGTGGGTTACCCCCACGGCACTTAGGCCTCATTAGGCCCATTGTGCATTCTCCTGAGATGATGAGCACCTCCTAGCTCGTGAGCCAGCCTACAGATTTCATGCAGTTGACAACGTTGCCAAGAGGTGTCAAATAAAAATATATTTTTTAAATACTTTTTATTGGCAAATAAAATAAGAACTAAAATGTTTTAAATATTTATTTTATAAGATCAGTCCCATCACAGTACGTAATATTACACAGACACAAACTAGAATAATGATGTATAATGCCTGGCATTTTAAATGATACTCTTCGCAGTTTAACAGATCCCTTTAACCCCCATTTTTAAGCATATTGTTTTCACAATCAATAGGCCTCATCTCCTTATAGACCTTGATTTTTACTAAAAATTTCATGTTTATATCGCTTTTCATTTTTGATTTTTTTTTTATTTCAACCCCCCTTAAATACCCCATATTTAATCAGATTTTTTTAAGATTAATGTTTGCTAAAAATTTCAAGTGTTTCAGTTAGGATTTTTTTTATATTTTAACCCCCCTTAACTCCCCAATATATTCATATTTGTTTCAGTATCAATAGGCTTTATCTTCTTATAAAGCTTCATTTCTACTAAAAAGTTCATATTGATAGGTAAATCGGCTTCATTTGTATTTTCAAATTATTGTTTAATTCGGCGGGTTCTTTTTGCCCACAAATCTCTGTTTTCTACCTGTGTAAGTAAAGGGGTGCGTTAATCTTACTGGTTTTTTGCCCACAGTAGCATTCAGGTACCTAAACCCGCAAATTACATCCGCCCACAAATAGGTACCTACCTGATTATTAATAATTCTAATAGGTACTTACTTTAGGTGTTTACTGTTTATATTTCAGTCAGTTTTTATACGTTGATGATTGTAATTCGAGTGTTTATAAACAATAATTATTTCTATAATGTCAGCTACATTGATTAAAAGCACACGCGGAGAATTTTACGTTTGCCAAAGATAGAGAAATGAAAAGTGGAGAAGTTTCTTGGAGATGCTCCCAAAGAGAAACAAATGCTTGTAATGCCACTGTATTTACAATTGGTCCTGAACTTTTAGTATCCAGAGGCAACCTAATTCATAGCCATGAAGCAAATGAACCGAAATTAAACAGGAAAATTATTTCTAATTCGTGTAAGCGAAAAGCAGTTGATGATATTTCGGAATAACCTTCTAAAATTATCCGTAAAGTACTTGCTACTAATTTACCAGAGTCACTAACTACAATTGATGTGTCCTACATAAGAAAAACTATATACAACAGTCGTCGCAAAATACTACCAGGTCCATTACCTACAAATATACAAGAAGTGCATGATGCAGTTGACTTATATTCTAATATATTTAAAACCAGTAAAGGTGAACATTTTCTTTTAATAAATAGCAGAGAAAATAATATTATTGTATTTACATGTGAGACAAATATTCGTACTTTGTGTAAAATGAACGTCTTGTATATGGATGGAATATTTTCGTATTGTACAAAGTTTTTCCTACAATTATTTACCATTCATGGGCTGTGTAATGGACACTATGTGCCCCTGGTATATTGTTTATTACCAAACAAATCTACCGATATATACAAACATTTGTTTTCGTTATTGCATTATAAAATTTTGGAAACTTACAGTATTGCTTTAAATCCATCTAAAGTGTTCGTTGATTTTGAAATAGCAATTCATAAGGCGTTAATTTATATGTGGCCTAATACTGTAATCAATGGCTGCCGATTTCATCTACATCAAGCGTGGTATCGTAAAATTCAGTCTCTGGGATTAATGACTGAATATACAACTAACAGTGATACCGGAAAATGGGTTGACATATTTAAACGCCGATGAAGTTGGAGACTGTTTTGTGTTTGACTTAATGGAAAGTAAACCAGAAAATGCCGTTCTCGATAGGTATGCCGATTACCTATTAGAAACATATATTGAAGAAAATTCTACATTTCCTCCAAGTATATGGGCAGAAAAAACAGCTTCAATTACAAGAACTACAAATGCCTGTGAGTCGTTTCATTCAAGGTTTAATTCTTCATTCTACTGTACACATCCTTCTGTATATATTTTTATAGAAAAGCTTAAAGACTTTCAAATCGACACGTATGTCACAATGCAAAGCTTAAGTATACCTAAGAAAATCAAAGACAAAAGTGTAAAACAAAAAATTCAGTGTTTAGAAAAATTTATACAGCGATTTGATCTGCAGCAAATCAGCAGATTAGAGTATATAAAATTTGTATCACATTTATCCCTCCCAGTTGAAAAATATGTAAATAAAATATAAATATATAAAAAATATAATATAACTTATGTATACTTACTTTTTTATAATAATAAAAATTAGTGTTTAATATAATTTTTAGTTTAATTAATAATGTGTTTTTACTTTTCGATAATATATAAAAAATAATAAATGAAAGATATATCTATTATGATTTATTCAGTTAGAAATAAATTTGGGCAAAATACCAACAGGATTAAGATGACCTTTTACTTGCTGTGGGCAAATTACCTATAGGATTAGCAGCTTTAAATATTTTGTGGGCAAATTACCTCCGCCCGTTTAATTTTAGATAGTATTTTAATGTTCTGATATGTACTTATAGGATTCATTAGCCAGATCATGTAGATATGTGGGATGTGACTTGTTAAGTGCCATTTTGAAGTAGTCTTTGGATGGTCTTAGACACTTGTTACAGTTCGCATTTTATCGTTGCAATATTTATATAAAATTTAGATAATTTAGTATTAAGCTTACCTGTTGATAAAAGAAAACACAAGATTGTTCAAATTATGTATATTAATTTTCTATAACCTGTACCTAAATGTAAACAAACAGTTTGACATCAATTGTCGCCTTGGCCTTCCTTCTTCTCTTTTATGAATCTAATTGCAATTGTTCAAATTCCAAATTACTTGTTCTTTACTAAAATCTACATTCACTTTCATTTATTCAAATTTAAGTTCAAGGCCAAGGTCATTTGATCCTAAAATATAGTAATTTGTTTCTGGCTGAAGAACTTCCTTCCTCTTCTGTTCTTTTTCAATTAGCTTTCTTTGGTCCATGTGGTACCTGAAAATTCAGGAATTTTATTCGAATTATTTGGCTAATAATATAAAGAGAAAGTTTACCATTAAAGTATATTTGTCATTATAGACAGCACCTTTTTGTGGAAATATTACTTTTCTTCCAAAGGCCACCTAACATCTACGGCCTTCTTGTTTGTATCTATTCTGTAGAGCTTCTTGTGCCACTCCTGTAGTATTAAGTTTGGACACACTATCGTTTGTGCTTGGCTTAGCGGTTCCAGTAAAGGAAGTAACCCTTACTATAGTTCACCGCTTCCTGCTTACCTTGTTGGCCCATCCCTTAGTAACCGATTGATAAATCTGACGAGAACAACCCCTGGATGGTAGATCATCAGGAAACCACAGAACAAGTAAGAACGTTCCATTGCCTACTTCATTGCCTGAGCTCTATTTTAGCCACGCTTAGCTTCCTTGTATATATATTATTGCTAAAAACATTACCGTGCATCACCTTTCTGTACATATATTTATAATATCTATAAAAAACCCCTTTTTTGCTCCTCAATGAATTAGATATCCCAGCAAATAGAATTTGAAAAATCTGGCACATTTAAGGAATCTGGTACATAATTTAGACAAATCTGGTATATAACAAATATATATTCTGGCAACACTGTACCAAATCAATCAAACTATCATTCCTTAACTAATACAATCTAAATAAAACCTGATCAGATTATTTTAATTGAGCTCATTTAAAAAAATGTGTTTAATTTAGAACTGCGACTTTAATAAGTTGGAAGTATGTGTGTCAATTCAACGATTGTTCTCGAAAAACTTCTTTAAGCAAGGCAAATAAAAGTATTTTTAAGATTATGTTGTTTTATTTACCTATAATAAAGTTTTTCGACTCTAATTTATTTAATATTTTGTTTCAGTGTCTAAGACCATTCTAAGACTACTTTAAATCGCATCGCAAGAGCTAAAAACTCCTCCAAAGAAACCTGGTCTATAATAAATGACTTAAGGAATAAAACCCGTTCTTCAAACAGTGTAAATCCTAGCCCAGATGAACTAAACAATTATTTCGTAAATGTAAGTAAAAATATCAAATCTAACATAGCTCCGAGTCAGGATGCTCTCTCCTTCCTCCTACCTACTAAAAGGATCACTGAAAGTTTCTTCCTAAGACCAGTAGACAAGCATGAACTAGTGCAAACCATAAACAACATCCAAAATAAATTTTCCTGTGGAATTGATGGCCTGTCCACCAAAATATTTCTAAATATACCGGATGTAGTAATCAACATTTTAACTTCACTGATTAATGAATCCTTTGAAATTGGTCTCTTTCCTAACTGTCTAAAAACAGCTATAATAATCCCACTTCATAAAGGTGGCGACAAAACCAAAACCTGTAACTATAGACCTATCGCGTTATTGCCTACCTTATCGAAGATAGTAGAACGGCTAATGAAAAACCGTCTTTTGCCCTTTCTTTTCAAGCATAACATCCTCACAGCTCATCAGTATGGCTTTCTACCTAAAAAATGCACTAGCGACGCAATGTTTTCCGTTCTTAATGAAATATACACATCACTTAATGATAAACTTTTCACCGCTTCAGTATTTTGTGACTTCGCAAAGGCCTTCGATTGTGTAAATCATGATATTTTAATTAATAAGTTACAAATTTATGGCATACGGGGTTCTCCTTTACAATGGTTTAAAACTTACCTAGAAAATAGAAATCAACAGGTGCGGGCGAATGGTGAGGATTCTACAAATCTAGCAATAAGCAGTGGAGTACCTCAAGGATCAGTATTAGGTCCAATTTTGTTTTTATTATTCATCAACGACATCACAGACTTAAGAATAAGTGGTAGAATTACTTTATTTGCTGATGACACCAGTGTAACCTGGAATAATTCTAACATGCAGACATTACAATCTATCATAAGTGAAGATCTAGTGACTATTAAGTCCTGGTCTGATTCGAATGGACTTTGTTTCAACACCAGTAAAACTGTAGCATTGTCTTACAGAGGTGCTTTACAACCTATAACTTTAAACAATAATCTGATCCAAACGGTGACTTCAATCAAGTTTTTAGGTCTTTATATAGACGATTCTCTAAAATGGTCTGCTCATATAGATACCTTAGCAAAAAATTATCCTCCGCATGTTTTGCCATTAAATCGGTTTCTAAAGAGCTGACTCCTTCTACTGCATTAATAACCTACTTTTCCTTATTCGAATCTCACCTTCGCTATGGTTTACCTTTCTGAGGTTTTTGTAGCTTATACCTTTTCGAATCTATTTTTAAACTGCAAAAAAGAGCAATCCGCTATGTATTTGGTTTAAGTAGTAGGACACATTGCGAAAATTACTTCAAAATTCTAACCCTTCCTGCTCTATTTATTTTCGAATCCGTCTGCTTAGTTCGCAAGCACATTCAAAATTTATCCGAAAGACCGACTCGTAGATATCCTACAAGAAATTTAGAGACTGATGTTTATTTAACAATGCCCACTTCTGACCTATTAAAACATTCCATTACCTACAATGCCAAAAAATTGTATAATAACCTTCCGATGCAATTAAAATCTATAAATACATACGATAAGTTCCGAAGACTGGCTAAAGCTTTTCTTCTAGAAAGACCATATTACACAGTAGCAGAATTTTATAACGTACCTTAGACATTTGAGTTTAAATTTAAATTTAAACTTTAATATTTAATTATTTAATTAATGCCATTGTATGTGGAACTCAAATGTCTAAGGTACGTTTTAAAATTCTGCTACTGTGTAATATGGTCTTTCTAGAAGAAAAGCTTTAGCCAGTCTTCGGAACTTATCGTATGTATTTATAGATTTTAATTGCATTTAATTTAAATTTAAATTTAAAAATTAAATTAGAATAATTATAATGACGGATATTGCATATCTATTGCAATTGTTATTCCTATTTTGTCTGTTTTTGTTTGTTTTTTCTGCTGTTTAGTTATTTTTATATGTTTAGTATTTAAGTTACACGCTTTGTCTATAAAATTTTTGTAAATTTTTTTACGACAATAAAGCATATCTCTCTCTCTCTCTCTCTCTCTAGAATGGTCATCTATTTTGTACTCAAATGTAAATACTAAGAAGTAAGAAGTAAGGAAAAAAATTATAATATTTTTTCCCACAAAACTCGCTGGAAGGAAAAATTTAATTATTTTGATAAAGTGACTACTTGAAATCATTATGGAAATGTACAATAAACGTTGGATAAAGATAAAGAGATAAATGGTTTTTCACTTTAAAAGTCTAAATCGGAAAAATGGATCAACCATTTGAATTTAATTGACTCATAATAAGAAACTTCACCTTAGAAATGGTATGTACATTTAAATAGTTTATATAAAGTTATGTCTGCATGTAATTATGTGCATGTATTACAGTATACCGCTAATTATACATTTATACTCTTAAAACAAAATAGCCTTAATAAGTAACGGCAGCAGCAGACAGGATTTTCCTAAGCTCGCAAAGTTACTTTTATTATGAAAATCATAGTAGTTAGGCATTACAAAATGTTCCCTTTCTTGTTTATTTCTACTAAATTGTAAAATAATTATATACTTTGTATTCATGGTTTTCGAAATAAACTTATTATTATTATTATTAATTATCAATCAGGTTACCCCTTAGCCTAGACTGTCTGCTGCGTACAAACTTGAAACCTAATTACATTTTTTTATTGCCTTATTTGTATATTTATATGCGTTCTTCTTATAGGGTACAAGCACCATTGCAGAAATATTATTAATAAGGAAAATAAAAGTGATGCAGGTTCAACTTCGTGGGAGTTTTATGATGCTCTATAAGAGATAGTGGCTAATGACCTATCTCTAACGAGAGTATCGGTGGAAGCTACAAATATAGAAATTTCAGAGGTTTTGGTAGAACACAAAAGGAAAAAAAAAACAAATGATGCACGGGACTATCAGACATTAACAGACATAAACACAAATATTATAAATATACAAAAGTCAATTGACAAGCTAATTACAATTCATGAAACTAGGAACAGTTTATTAGAAGCTATAGAAAGAGACAGCCAGTAAATATATTAAACTTCAATTCCTTTATCATTATTTGGAAGTTATTATTTAAATCGTTTATTAATTGGGCCAAGTTTGAATTTTCCTTATCTTAATGATATTATTGATTTTGTCTATATTATAATTGGAATTAGAAACGCTGGATGATGCAAATGATTCCAAAATTTTATTAGCTATATCTAGTAGATCTTTGGTTGTAGATTTGCCAGATACAGTCAATGATATATCTATAAACTTTAGAAGTCTACTTCTCCAGATCTTTAAGAGTACAGTTTCGTTAATAATAGAGTCTCCTGAAAATCTTATCAATTCTTTGTAGAAATCTGAAGATTTTCTATCGCCCTTTTCAGCTTTTGAAAGACATTTATCTAATCTCTTTTTCTTGGAAAGTAAAAGTCTGCTAGGCTAAACTCTAGGTTTACATATCGATGACGTGACCAGAAGCCTCACTGCTTAACTTTTGCAAGAACTTGGTTGAACACTTATATCACGGCTAGCCGCCAAATCAAGCGAAAATTAATTTTTTAAAAATGGAGTAGGTACACTATTTGTCTTAAAGAAAATAATTACTTTCTTAATTTTTATTCAACATGCTATTTGAAGATTTACGTAGGTATGCTGGCCATACAGTCGTAGTGTTTCCTATGTTTTACCACAATTTTTTTTGTATGTTCAATACATGGAGGTAGAAGTTCAATAAAAGAACGTTTGACAACAAACATGTCAAACTGATCTGTTAAAAAAGCACTTGCATATAGATGAGTAGATAGCATCACATCCAAATGGATGATTCAGCTGCTATCTATGGGAACTGAAGAGATACAACTAGGGCAGTACACCATCTCCATCTGTACAACTAAAGGAGAAGTTTTGTCCCTACTAATGTGGAGCCTATCCGTAAACGAACTTCTTATTGTATGTGTAATACTCCAGAATCCAAGCATATCAAATAAGAAGAGGGAGATTTACCTGACTGGAATCCACCCCAAATCCTGCTATTCTTTGAGAAGATGGAATTGAAAGGGTCATTATATAGCTATCGAAACAACATCTTGTTGCATTCCCAACATAACATAATAATAGCGAAAATATTGGTATTTTTCACACTAATGGATCACCATGTATTGCCCATTTTGATCAGGTCGAAAGTGCATAGCCAGTTTTGTTA
>CAKMHV010000009.1:186049-204049 GCA_927349885.1 Psylliodes chrysocephalus
AGACGGGGACTTTTAAAATTAAAAAAATACCTGTCGACTTGATGGATTCCATTTTAACTACTGTATTAGTATCATTGAAACTATCAAAGCCTATATAGTGCTTTATGATTTTTTTATTACGTAGTAGTGTTTATTATTTAAATGCAAATTTCGTCAAAACCATGAGAGTAATCTATAACTAGATTGAAAATTAACCATGGGTGCTTTCCGTCTCATTTATATAAAATAGGACTGACAGATTCTTCTCCACTATGTTCTCTTGATAACGAGGTCGCAGATCTCGATCACATATTTTTCGGCTGTAAGAGTTTTTGTAATAATGACCTGTGGGATGGTCTTATGAAAGCAGGTATTCAGTTTCCTACGTGTGCCACTAGTCTTCTCTTAAGAATTAGATCTAGGATAAATCGGTGAAAACCGCATACTTCTAAGTTTGGAAAATAAAGAAGTAGCCGTCCAAAAACTTTTTCAATTATGAATAAAATTGGTGTCGGGCCCTCTTAAGGTGTTGCTCGCGACTGGAAATCAATCTGTGTACGATTTATTGGTAGATTATGCAAGTAAAAATAATATTAATATCTAATATTTAAACGTAATACCTTTCAATTTGTGTGTGGATGAAGGACTAATGTCCATTGCCAATAAAGCGAAAAAAAAAACGAGAGTAATCGAGTCTTATCAAGAGTCCTTTTTTTAAAGTAAATGAGTTGCGCAATCTAAATTTCATACTCAAACTCCTTTTCTTCCATTGGCGTAGAATTTTTAAAGGTGCAATTATTTAAAAAATCAAGTTCTACGCCTATGTATTATCATCGGACAAAATTTTAATACTATTTTTTTTGCCACATAAAACTCTACTAATATACTAAATTTCAGCAAAATCGCATATGCCGTTTTAAATTTATATGGGAAGAACGATTTAAAAATTGTAACTTCAAGGCCCTCTGGAGCCCAAACGAAGCAACTTTGTACTAAGGTAATTTTACTTAAATCGACTTATTTTGGTCTAAGGAATATGTGGTATGTTTTTGTAAAGACCTTTTACAGACACCCTGTATAATTGGTAATCAATGGGCCATGTTCACATGTGAGATATGCTGTTTTATAAATTATATTGTAATAGTTAGTCGCTATACAAGTTATTCTAAATAGTCAGTTCGTTAAAAAAGCCAAAAGTTTTTAAATTAAGCCCAATTGAAATTTAAAATTTGAAATTATACGTCATCGGGAATAGACCAATCATCTTGTGTCAAAGTTTTTTTTGTTATACAAAACCAAGCCAACGAACAAACCAACACACAGAATGTCGAAGTGAACGCACATCTAAGTGACATTAAAATTGACACCACCTAACATCAGTAACATCTAACCTTAGTTTTTTGTTTTGGTTTATTTTTATTATTAATATAAATCAGCTGGATTTATAAAAGTTGAATCAAGTGTTTTACCCATTGTAAACGAAAATATGATTACCGAGATGATTACTGCATTTTTTAACAATACTCAGTTTACAAAAGTCAGAAAGGGAAGACTTTGTTTTAATAGTAGGTAGTTACAGTTTATATGGAGCAAGTAAACCATATTTATCTCAGGTTTTATTTTTAGATCTGCCAAGCAAGAATTTGGGGATAATTTATTTTTCCATAAGAGAGAAGGAGACAAATTACACCTAAACATAAAGTACGGCAAAAACCTTCTGATGTGGTTGCGTTGTAATTAACAAAAATGAAATTTTTAGTGCACAATATGCTTAGGATATGCTGCATGTCAAGGTTTGTAATATTTATTATGCTTTTTTGTTTTTATATTACATATAACAAACAGTGTATAAGGCCCTTAATTCCTATAAATATTTTTTTCTAATTTTGACATATAGACATTTTTTGTAATCGCAGCAAGTGTTAAAATAATCTAGAAACAGATTTTGTTAGTGAACCTAGTAATAATTATGATACCAAAGAATGCTGCAGAGCACCTATGAAATTTTGAATTAAAAAATATGCCATATTTTTAGGCTATTTTTATACCCTTTTCAAAAGTTTTATGCTCCTCGTTTTTTGCAAAACTTAAAATGCTGTATAGCTTCGAACAAAGTCAGAAAAGCACCTCTATTTTATAAAGTTTTTTCTGTAAAAACAGCAACACCATATATTTATGCACTTGAAATATTATATTTTTAAAAATACATGGTGCTTGATAACCTTTGAAAGAAGCCAGCAGAGCAATTCGGTTTTTTAAAGCTTTTTTCTAAAAACCACACCCCATTTTTAGACTCTTGAAATATTGTAAAACTTTACTAAAAAAATTGCTATTTTTAAATAATACAGGGTGCTTTGTTGGAACAAAGTCAGCAGGACACTTGAGTTTTTTAATTTTTTTTTTTATATATAAAAACAACTACTTATGACACATGTTTAGGCTGTTTTAAAATCCTAAAAATGTGGTAAGTACATTTGTTTTCAGAAAAAAACTTTGAAGTCAGCAAGGAATTGTGAATTTTTTTTGAAATGCCAAATTTCGAATATTTTATAATATTGTAGGAGCCAAAAAACGTGGTGTGGTTTAAAAAAAAAACTGGGGTGCTCTGCTGGATTCGTTTGAAGCTAACAAAGCATCCCGTAATTTTTTATTTTATAATACTCAATAGCCTAAAATGAGACATAGCTGTTTAAACAAAAAATTGTATTTTTAAAAATAGCAGTTTTTTTCGAAAAGCTCTATAATATTTCAAAAATGTGAAAATGTGGTGAGATTGTTTTTTTTTAAGTTTTGAAAATCCGAGATACTTTACTGGATTCGTTCAGAGCTAGTAAAGCTCTGCTCGTCTTGTTACATAAAATAAAGGCATTTTGTAGCTGGTTATATAGTTATTTTGTAACTATGTGGCTTCATAGAAGAAGTGAGGAACCATCTGTAACATCTACTCAGTGTTATTGGAAAGGCTCTAATTTATCAAAATGCGTAAATATTGATGTACACTTGGCTAGATTGTTAAAGAAACCTCTTCATCCACTACAGGAAAATAAATCAGTACTTTTATATTCTTAGGATTTGTATATATATTTTTTATTTGTAAATAAATTGTTTTTTACTTCATTTTTCTCATTTTTTATTAAAAGATTAATAAATAAAATTTTCACAGATTTTAATATTTTTGTTTGTAAACAATAATTGAAGAGTTTTTATTAAAAATCACCAATGTTAATAATAATAATTTAAGTCAATATTATTCTTTTTCCTTTTTTAAAGCTACTATAATAATAATAATAATAATAATAATAATAATGACTTTATTGCTTTCAATACATACAAATTATTATACAAAATTATATAAATATACATAAAAAAAAATACTGAAAGACAAAAGGCGACGTTCGCACTTACTGGCGAGCTCAAAGATTGAGCCAGCAAATAAGCAGCGCTCTTCTATCAATAAAGGTATTACTTTAGCTTGACCTATGATCAATTTTTAAATTTTGTGATATATTTGGTTCAACAGAAAAAAAATTATAACCCTTTGACATTGGTTGTTTTTACTTAGATTTTCATAAAAAATAAACGGAACTGCAAACATGTTTTACTATCGTAATAACGAATAGCAACATTAAATTTTTTTTTCATATTTATCACTGTTGTCATTTTCATAAAGGATTGATAAGAAGGCACACTTTCTGGTTTTTTGAAAAAGGTAGCAAGAATTGTGATATTTTTAAATTTATCACCAGTGATACCACATGTAGTTACCCGATTTATTGGAATATATAGACTTTGTTACCACATTCAACTGAACTTGGTTGTTTTTAATATTTATCACTGTGACATAGGCGTTTTTGTTAAAATGTTTCATTTTAAACTGATGAAAATAGGTGCCTTTGTTTTGGTAGTTTTAGTCCCAAAAAAATCTATGCATATACAGGTACTCATTCCTCTTTGATTTGTTCGAAAAGTTAAAATTTTATAAAAAATTACATTGGCTGTTTAAAAACTCATTATAATCCCTGAAATGTGATAATAAGGTAAATTAAATTAAAAAAACAAACAAAAAAAAATTAATAAATTAATATTTACTCTTACAAAATAGGTTCTTGTAAGTTAACAAGCAATTATGCAGATATTACTAAGTAAATGTACTTGCTTAAAATTCACACACGAATGTGGTTTTAACTTGTTAAATTAACTAACCCTTCTTATAACTCTTTCCACATGTATTCTTAGAGATGCTATTCTTTTACTTAATTGTACATCTTCTGGAGAACTTTTTTCATTCTATGATACACTAGGTGTGGCTTTACTAAAGTGCGTCCTATGTTTTCAAGTAGCTAAATATTCTGAAACCCCTATCTGCCATTATATGGGATCCAGGAACCAGTTTGTTTAAATACCCACATTTTTCTATTATTTCTTTATCACTTGTTCTTCCACAAAATGATGAATACATTCGGTATCTTCAAAACTTTCAGGAGATTCTGCATTTTCTTCCAGAAGGGTTTTTAGGTTATACACCTAAGAATTTATAGTAGCCTCATTTTCAATTTCCTGAAGGGGACAATTAGCAGAAATTGCTGCTACGTCTTGATAATCCGGTGTATTTTTATTAAAAAGTTTACGAGAAACATCGCTAGTAGAAGGTAGGAACACTATTAAATATTTTTGAAGATGAATGTGAATCATTATCACATTCTGGAACAAAACACTTTTTCGTAGTCATAATATTTATAAAAAGTACAAAATTAAACACTCAAATTTCAAATAAATTCTTGATCGAGACACTATGATGACAGATGCCATACACAGTGCTGCCATTTTGCCATTTTCTGAATTATTAAGTGACTTTTAAAACAATGAAACTTTAAATATAGTAAAAGTTTAAACAGAAATAATACTTTCAAAAAACATTTAATATTATATATTTAAAAGATATTTGTTTAACGATGTTTTAGAAGTCTAAAAGTAAGAAGGAGTACACAAACGAACGTACATCACTTCTCGTAAACCTTCTAGCCGGCAACGTTGTGCGCTAGCTCCTATTGGTCTATTCCCGGTGACGTCATAAATTTTAAAAAAATTCATAACTCCGGCAAATGAATAGATAAAAAAAAATAAAAAAAATGTAGTTTTATTTTTAACTCTACTATTCATAAAAAAAATTTCAAAATTTTTGAACATGCCCCATTGTCTTTAACACAAAATATAAGTACAATTAGCCGATGCTGTAGACCGTTTTCAAGCCATGCGAGTTAGAATGAATCTTCCCTCAAAAATTCGTTGTTCCTCTTGTGTCTTAATCTTGTTAATATAAACAAAGACACCTTTGAAAGTTTTATTCCGAATATCCAACCTTCTTGGGAATTCGTATTGGTTACATAAGAAACTTTTAAATAATTTTGCGAACCAGCATTTATACAAACATAATTTCTTCTCCTAAATTGTATTTTTTCAATCTAATTTATTCAGAAATAACAAAATTGTTTCAAATAATATATCAAAAAAAAAATCAGTCTCCTGTCGTATTTGTCCCTATTTCGATATACAAACAACGCACAAGATAATAAGCATGCATGCCATGCACGATGCTCCGCCGTCATCTGTGGGTGTGTTCAGCACGTTTTTTATAAGTGTGCAGGACGAAGGACGATAATGGGCCACAACTTCTCGATATCAACCATCATAGCTTTTTTCGACCCGAGCGGGTCTGGCTGACAAATAAATGACAGCGGACCTACTGAAATTAAAATTTGTTATTTGCGACGTCATCTCATAGATATGGAGAAAAAGATCACATTTCAAAAAAAATTATAACAAATATTGCAAATTTCTATAACGTCAGTCATTAATAGTGACAATTTATTCCATGTTAAAATAAGACTTATGGCAAACCTAACATTTTGACAATGTCCTTATACATATTTCTAGCCTCATTTAAAAACTTTTAACAATTAAAGACAGTCACTATCTTCAATAAAGTCAATATTAATACTTAAACGATCTGCGCAAGCTCGAAAGTCTAAAAAAGAGCAGTCAAACCATGCAAATAATACAAAAGATAGTTTGGTGATAATTTTTATTTATTTATTAACAGTATAAAGCATACACAAAAAGCCAAATAAATCAATTAAAGATAACAGTTAAACATAAGCGACAGGAGCTGAGTAAGCAACAGGATTGTATCCAGCATAAACATATGGAGAAGAGTAGGCAGCAACTTGTGGATAGCCGGAATATGCTACATACGAGGGAGCTGCATATCCTGCTACTAGTTGAGGTGCGGGCTGAGCCTTAGGAGCAGCGAAAGCCATGGCCACAAGAGCAAAGAAAATTGCAAACTAAAAAGAAAATGTTTTAGTGTGTCAATATAATATAAATCCATATTCGAAATTTAGAATCAATCAACAACGTTTTTAAATATTTTTTTAAATTTGATACACCAAGACCTTGTCAAATACACGAACTATTAAAAATTTGACATGTGCTTACTAGATTATAATTTAGAAATATTTAGTATTTACAAATTATTTAAGAAATAATTTATTAATTAATCAGTCAACGATTTTAATATAAGGGAACAAATCAATATAAATTATACTATTATGTAGTCAGTAAAAACACCCCAACTAACAAAGTAGCTTTATAATTTTTAGTTTACAAGACTATTATATTTTATTGTAATTGTAATTTATTGTACTACAGTTGCAGAAATCACTATTTTGTTCTCTGAAACTAAATAGTTATATAAATTAGTTTTTACAATATTCTTACAGCAAAATTATAAAATAGTTTTCACGATAACTATGAAATTGTTACATAAACATTTATACAACTGTTCTATACAATATTTCAGCTTATAAAATAAAATTGCTTTATAGTTATTCTATATTATTGTTCTGGATTACCTTTAGAACTTTTTCGTCATACAAATATAACTGTTTCTTAACCTTATAATAACGCTTTAAAAAATAGTTATATAAATATTAGTGTGAGATAATTCCGCATCAATAGCAATTTGCTTCTGATGAAAACTCTAAAATAACTGTAATATATTGTCGAAATACACTTACAAATTAGAAAACTGTATAGCAATGATTTTAGTTAAGAATAGTATTATCCCTTTAAAAATATTTATAAAAAAATCTGATGTGTCCAACACATGACTTTCCTATCTAGGTATTACAGGCTTTTTCCGGTTATTTTGTACAATCTATTGCAGCATCTCTATAAATGTTTAGAGGATAAACTAAATATATACATTGTCCACATACATCTACCGCGAAACATTTTTCTATAGATATTCATTGAAAATGAAAATACTGAAAAATTTAAATTTAGCACTTTTCCTACAATTTTTCCATTACGGTCCATTTTAAAAAAATCATGTATAAACAAATATTATAGAGATCGATATCGCAAACAACTTTTATTTCAACAATTTTCATAAAAATCAGAATTTTGCACATTTTGTCAAATTTTTCGAATACGGACCATTTCAGGAAATTTTTACATAAAGCAAAAATTATAGATAATAATATTAGAAGTAACTTTTATTTGAACAATTTTTTTCTTCAAACATAAATAACAGATATATTCCATAAAATATAAAAACGGCCTCCCATAAAGTACCCCCCCAGATGTTCCGACTTTGTCCAAAATCTAATCACTTCACGTCAGGCCGAAATAAAACTTAAGTTTAAAATTTAATGTTTTTTTCTTTATCCATTTTTGAGTTTTCTTCAAATTTCGAAATTTACACATTTTCTCAAATATCTCGAATACGGTCCATTTTAGAGAAATTATCTATAGAATAAAAATTATAGAGAATTATATTACAAACAACTTTTGTTTGAACAATTTTTATCAAAAAAAATATTTTTTTACATTTTGTCAAATTTCGCGAATACGGACCATTTTAGGAAAATTTTGTATATAACAAAAATTATAGATAATAAAATAAGAAGTAACTTTCATTTGAAGAATTTTCTTCCCCAAACGTAAATAACAGATATATTCCATAAAATATAAAAATGACCACCTATAAAGTACCCCCCCAGATGTTCCGACTCTGCCCAAAATCTAATCAGCTCATTAGACGTTGGAACAAAGCTTAAGTTTGAAATTTGGTGTTTTTATGTGTATTGGTTCATGAGTTATGCGTTATACAGACACACACACACACACACACAGACACACACACACACACAGACACACACACACACACACACACACACACAGACATCATCGCGAAAATAGTCAAAACGGATTCAGGGGACCTCAAAACGTAAAAATCCGTCGAAAACTCGAGGTCGAAAAAAATCATGATTCCTATACTTTCCTTATATCTGTATACAGATAGGAAAGTAAAAATAAAGCAACTACATTTGGTAGTACCTACGCCATATTATTTTTGTATTTTATGTTTGTTTAACTACTTCCCATACCAATTGTATGTGAGTGTATGGTCTGAAAATATCAGATTTAAATAGTGAAGAAATATAAAAAATAAGTGGTACCTGCTTTTCAGAGAACAGTAAAAAATATTAGTAAAACATTTTGGTTTGTCTAGACACTCATTTAGCCAGATAATAATTAGGTATGTTCTGAATAATCATGCCCCAATACTAAAAGAAAGCCATATTTTTGGCGATGTCCATGTTAAACTTGCTTATTCTCGTAATATTAAAAATTATGCTTGCTCTATAAAGCTGTAGAAACAAATCTAATCATTTTAATTCTCAAATACTTAAATCGGAAACGATTTAGTAAGGTTATGTTATATTTTGTCATATAGTGCAGCAATATGAAACTATTATACAACAAACCATGATGAACTTGTTTTGTAGAAATGAGTAATACAACTTAATTATTGTATTACAGCTGTTTTTACTACAATAATATTTTATAGTTATGATTCAGTCTTAAAATAACTTTCTAATACCTCTGAATAGCCGCCATATTTAACAAAAACCTAAGACAGTTTTAAAGCTAAATCTACTGTCGGTTTTACTAGTATTTAAGACAAAACCAATGTTAATTAAAGATTTTAATCATTAGTAATATTAGCATAATCTTATTACTAAAAAAAAATCAAATTTCATAAATTTAATTTTTGTTTCACACTGAAAAAGTATTAGAAATATAAATCAAACTCGAGGCGCTTAAAAATTTAGTATTGTATGTGCTATATAATTAACAGTAATTCTTGCTGCGCATCCAAAAACGACTTTATTGTAGGTCATACATTATGTCTAAACCGCGTTATAGATATCTCTTAAGTAGATACTGCCATTTTACTAATATCGCCTTGAATTTACTTTTATGACAAATATAGAATTAATTTGTTTTCACCAGATACATTTAAAAAACTAAAATGTTACTGATTTTGATATGCAACCTAACCTCAAAATTGAAAATTTATAAAACAGTTATAAAAGTTTAAAAAAACATTTGTTTAAAGTCTGTGTAAATGTGTAGTAACTGTTCGGTAACTGCATTCAACAAATCTTATAGAATTTACAAAAGAACCAAATAGTTCTCTAATACTGCGCCCATTTTGTGTTTAATACTGTTGAAAGAATGTTCCGGAAATGTTCTTAGCTAATATTCTATTTTATAAATTTTGTTCTGTAAACATTTTTTCAGCTTTTATAAAATATCAAATTGTTACTTGGGACAATAATGAACAAGTATATCATAAATAAAATTATTGGCTCATTAAAATAAATTTAAAAAATAAAAAAATATTGAATATGCGTTTTTGAGAAAATTCAATACAGAAAATATTACCTAAAATGAATACCTCTAAAGTACAATACTTACAAGTTTGAACATTTTGTAAAATGGTGTTGATTCGATTCGCTAAAAATCAAATGATACGTTTTTCAAATTCATCTGAACTTTTATAGCTGTTATCCCACTTTACGGTATAAATTATGTAAATTAAGGTGTGTTGAATTTCCATTGTCCTTTTTTTGTCTTCTGATAATGTCATGTTTCTTTTTAGATTGTAGGATTTTTTGCTAAACATTTTAAATAATTCTAAATAAGGATAGAGAAAAATTAACGTATCCTGTTATTGAAAATGTTTATTTTTTGAAAGAAAAAGTTACTAATTTTGATTTGTCGTTTTAAACAGGGTGTTCCAAAATATGTTTGTCAAAGTCAAGTTTGTAAATTTCGATTCTTGACTGGGGCACTAACTTTATTCTGTATTTCCCAGCTTTTTGATTTACTTTCACTTTGGAGATGTATATACACCGTGTCCCACGTAAGGCGGGCATAACAACTTTATGGAGAATAAATTAATTTGTATTTTCGCCATTTTCTGAGTATATATAATCGAATATGCTCTTTTGAATTAAAATAAAATGGTTTTAATTTTAAATTATTAAAATTTAAATACTTAGGCGTTCTCTGTTTTTACATTTTCTATATTGAGGAAAGTTCTGAATCAAATACTTTATCGATTTTTTTTTGTGTTGCTAGATAATTCTTATCCTGTTAGGTATCAGGAAACTGATTGCATTTAGTACATTCTCAGAATAATAAACTCAAAGCCAGTGAGAATCGTGTTCTAAAACAGTGCAAAAAAGAATCGTGGAATAACTATGTGTTCTCAATTACATCTGATTCTGATATCCCACCTAGTGAAGTATGAACTAAAATCAGACGTATACAGGAAAATAGATCTGAAATGAACATTCCAGGATTACTAGGTAATGGTAACGTAGCAACTGACAGCAAAGCAATAGTTAACATAATTGCTGGAAACTTCTACAAAAAATGCAAAAACAATTAGCTCAGTTATGTCTGCCCTTTCGACTTCTGATGCAGACTCAAAATCTTTAAATATCCCTTTTAATTTACACGAACTTCTTGATGCTTTCTCTACGTGCAAAAATTCAGCTGCAGCATCCGACAATATTCCATTTGTTTTTGTTAAGAATTTACCATCTTCAAGACTCACCAAACTTCTACAATTATATCTGTAAAAGGTCTTTACAAAAACATACCACATATTTAAAAGTTTAAAAGTTAAAGTATAACTCAATCATCCTTATACACCGTGTCTCACGTAAGGCGGGCATTACAACTTTATGGAGAATAAATTAATTTGTATTTTCGCCATTTTCTGAGTATACATAATCGAATATGCTCTTTTGAATTAAAATAAAATGAACTCTGTGCAACTTCCGGTTATACCGGAAGTGACCACTAACTTCGTTATTTTAAAGGGAATACCCCATATTTTCTTTTTAATTTTAGATTCAGCATGAAATTCTGTAAACAACGATACCCCATTTGCCTATTATAGTTATAGCGGATTTGGCGTTATTCAATTTTTTTCTACATTTTTAGTCGCCGGTAGACATTTTCTTAAAGTCGTCTATCTCAGGTACTATATCTATCAGATACTTAAAATTTTAACCAGAGGTAGTAGATGGGATGTACTTCTTGAGAATATTTAGTTATTCATTATTTGTTGTAAATTATTTTTAAAAATGAAATTTTTTAAACATAAAAAACTTTTTTATTTTAAATTGAACACCCTATATATTTTTTAAATTTTAGATTCAGCATGAAATTTTGTAAACAATGATACCCCATTCGCCTATTCTAATTATAGTGTATTTGGCGTTATTCAGTTTTTTATAAACTTTTATATGCCGGCAGACATTTGCTTTTTTAAATTTACTTGTACATCGTTTGTTCGACTGTGTGTTTGGAAATTATTTTAAAAAATAAATATTTTAAACATGAAAATTTTTTTTATTTTAAATGGAAAATCCTGTATATTTCTATTTCATTTTGTTCAGAAAATTATTCTTCATTGATCTTCATTTGCACTATTAATTCCCTATAATTATCTCTCGCCAATTTTAAGAAAATTTAAATTTAAATTTTACGCATGCACCTACATAATATAGTATAGTATAGTTAGTATGCCGTGGAAATATGCTAAACAACAATCTGTCAACAAACTGAATTGTCATATTTCTATGTATTTAAGTTGTGTATTTTTTGCGTTCAAAATATGGAAAATATGGAAAATATTGAAGAATATACCAACCAAGATATCCTTAATTTATTTTACATTCATGGAGAATGTAATCGAATCAAAAGTAGAACCTGCCGCATGTTTAATGAACGATACCCTCATTTACCACCAATGAACAGACAGAAATTTGATAGAATCGAAGCTAACTTTTTGAATAATTTTAAATAAAACCCGGGAAGAAACCGTCAACATTATGTCCGAGATGAAGAAGTTAATCTAATTAACGTATTAGGGTATTTTACTGCGTATCCTCACGCCTCCATTAGAATGGCTCAAGATAATTTAAATATTAGTCGAGGGTCAATACAACGAATTTTAGCACTAAATAAATGGCATCCCTATGCACAAAGAAAAGTTCACGAGTTGCGAGATGGTGATCAAATAAGACGAACTGAATTATGCGAATGGTCATTAGTACGAATTCAAGAAGATCCCGAGATTTTAAACAAAATTTTGTGGTCAGACGAGTCGAAATTTACACGTAAAGGGATCATCAATCGCAAGCAATGTCATTTCTGGGCAAACGAAAATCCACATTTTTATCGTGAAGCACAATTTCAGTACGAATTTAGTTTTAATGTGTTTGCAGTGATCGGTTTTGGAAGAGCTTTTTATTACATTTATAATGAAAGACTGACTTCAGAAAGATACATTAGAAATCTTAGAGAAGTAGTTGCCGACATTTTAAACCAGCTACCAAATAATAATTTTTGGTACCAGTTGGATGGTGCCCCAGCACATTCAACATACTATGTAAATCAAGAAATTACAACACTCTTTGAAGACCGATGGATAGGTCCAAATGGTCCTTGGCTTTGGCCTGCAAGATCGCCAGAACTAACTCCTGTTGATTTTTTTATGGGGTCATATTAAAAATTTAGTGTACTCTACCCAAATTAATACTAAAGAAGAATTAGAGCAAAGAGTTCGGAATGCCTTTAACGAGTTAGATGGTGAAATGATTCGTAAAGCAACAACTAATCATGTTGAAAAAAGATTGTTAAAATGTTTAGAAGCTAACGGGCGGCATTTTAAACATTTGATAAAATGATTTTTTTAAACCATGTGCTTTTAATAAAAATTGTTTTTAGTTAGTATGTACCTTATCATTAAAAAAATTTAAACTTTTTAAACGACATATTTTGTTGCAGAAAACTGTAAATGTTTTTAAAAGTACATCCCATCTACTACTTCTGGCTAAAATTTCAAGTATCCAACAGAAATAGTACCTGAGACAGTCGACTTTAAGAAAATGCCTACCGGCGCGACGACTAAAAATTAAAAAAAAATTATTAACGCCAAATCCGCTATAATTAGAATAGGCAAATATGGTATCATTGTTTACAGAATTTCATTTTTAAAACTAATTTGCAAACACCCCGTACAACAAATAATGAATAACTAAATATTCTCAAGAAGTACATCCCATCTACTACCTCTGGTTAAAATTTTAAGTATCTGATAGATATAGTACCTGAGATAGACGACTTTAAGAAAATGTCTACCGGCAACTAAAAATGTAGAAAAAAATTGAAAAACGCCAAATCCGCTATAACTAGAATAGGCAAATGGGGTATCGTTGTTTACAGAATTTCATGCTGAATCTAAAATTAAAAAAAAATATGGGGTATTCCCTTTAAAATAACGAAGTTAGTGGTCACTTCCGGTATAACCGGAAGTTGCACAGAGTTCATTTTATTTTAATTCAAAAGAGCATATTCGATTATGTATACTCAGAAAATGGCGAAAATACAAATTAATTTATTCTCCATAAAGTTGTAATACCCGCCTTAAGTGGGACACGGTGTATAGTATATACATTTTTTGATTGCATATGGGACATTTGGAATTATATTTTCACATTTCCAAAAAATAAGTAGTTTAGTTTTCGGACCTCAAACGATATTTTTCCGGTATCATTCATCTCAACGTCACAGTCGTCACTAAAATTTAGAGAACAGTATAGAAAGTAACGTATTAATGAAAATTATGATTCAGATGAGGATGTTTAAACTGAATCTTAAACTAAAACAGGTGAAGTGGTAGGGGACGGACAAAATAATAATAATTTCTAATGATCTAGGTCAGTGGTCGCCAACCTCTCAATGTGTTGAGCTACTTTGTTAATTTTGGAATAAACAGCGAGCTACCCACACGGAAGCCACGTAACGCAACGTAAATGAAATAATCCACAGTTAATTTATCATTATATGTATTTATTTTACTATTTAACTGGTAATACATAATACATAGGTACTAATAATAAACTAATATCAAAATAACTAATATTACTAGTACGTACTTGTTCATAGCTACATTCCTACCTACCAAACGAAGGTGTTTGAAAAATAATCACAAACTTTTATCCAGCCACAACGGCATGTCACGTAAGATTTAAAAATAGTTAATAATAACAACAAAAAAGTAACGCACTAACATGAACATAAACATTGAAAAATAAAAAAGCACGTTCAATGAGAAGGCTGACACTCAGACTCATCGATAATTTTTTTAATGTTTGCAGTATAATTTGATACAGCCATTTGAATACAATTATCCAAATGTTCATCTGTAAGTCGATTGCGATATTTGTTCTTAATAAACTTCATATTGGAAAAAGAATATTCACATAAATAGGTTGAACTTACTAATGCTTTCACTTTCAAGGCAACACGGCATAGAACTGAATATTTGTCTTTACTTACAATAGGCCAGATACATTTGGTACTTGAGACTAACGATTTTAAGACTAAATCATTTTGAAAGTCAATTACTTCCATTTCTGTTGCAGCGATGTCTTCGCCAAAGTTCTGCATAACACAAGTTGCAAACTGTTGGATATCAATTTCCATAAAGGGTGAAACAACAAACTGCGTTACTAAAGCCATTTCGTTGAAATCCTTAAATTGTTTAATCTTCTCCCTTTATCAACGAAACAAATAACTAAATTAACTAAATTTAAAACTGAAATCAAGGAATTGATCCAAACTTCCCCAGATATGTTTGAAATATTTTAAATAAAACTGCAAATAACGTACATTATTTCTTGTGTCTTTTCAAGTATTTTTTACAATTTTTTAGCGTTAACTTCTGTTTAACTATACTACAGGAGAAAGTTTTAAACCTATCTCACTTTTTGGACCTGTCTTGCTTTAGTTTCCTATTACTCCTATTACTGAGTCGTTTTTCTTTTTAATTTTTTTTTGTACTTTTAAAACAATTTATTATTGTATTTTTTTATGGAAGGGATCACACAAGACAGGCATATATGCCTAGGTACAATCCCCTCCACGGATAAAAAAAAAAAACTTGTAATCTGGTACGTAATATATTTGATTTGATTTGATTTTTAAAGTTATTCTTCAGGGTAGAAACTATTTCTACATGATATTCGCTGTCATAGGGTTCTAATGGATTTTGCTGGTAATTAGGTTTTGTTCCCAAAATTTCAGCGTTTTGATAAATGCTTTTATATCAGAAATCATTTCCGCTAGTTCTTTGTCTTTCCCCTGAAGCTGCAAATTAAGTTCGTTTAATTTCTCTGTAATGTCCACGAGAAAACCAACATCTCTAAGCCATATTGAATTTTCTTGTTCCAGAGTCGGTTTATCGCGTTGTTTGAAAAATTGAACTATGCCAGATAGGACATCATTAAAACGTTTCAGCACCCGTCCTCTACTTAACCATCGGACTTCAGAGTGAAGGAGTAGGTCCATGTATTGACAGTCAACATCATCGGCCAAGGTTTTGAATAATCTTCTTTGTAACGCTTGAGCTCTTATCTTGTTCACAATTTTTACCACCAGTTTCATAACGTTGTTTAGTTTCAGGAAAGTTCCACATAATGCTTGCTGATGAATAATGCAGTGGTAACAGAGAAATTGCGGAAAAGTTTCATCTTTACGACGTAACGCCACCAGACCCTTATCACAACCCACCATAGCTGGAGTGCCATCGGTTGTCAAGCCTACCATTTTCGATATTGGAATTTTCTCGGAAGAAATAATATTTTTTAAATGAGAAAACAACTCCTGTCCAATAGTGTGTCCTTTCAGTGGAATAAACTTGAAAAGATCTTTTTTAATCGTAAAATCACTAAAAACCATCCAGACGAACACGGCCATCTAGGCAGTGTCAACGACATCTGTTGATTCATCCAGTTGAAGTGAAAAATAAACACAGTTATCTAAGTCAGTTCTTAACTGTAAAAAAATATCATTGCTCATTACTTCTACACGTCTCATCACTGTATTAGCAGAAAGTTGCATAGATTTTATAGCTGAAACTATTTCGTCTTTATTTCTAAAGTTGGCAAATAACGAATCAGCAGCTTCTAAAAACGCCTGTTTTATCATTTCCCCGTCTTCATAAGGTTTCTTTTTTTGTGCAATTATCTGGGACACACGGTAAGATGCTTCAGTTGCAGCCTTATTTTTGTCGACTGTTCTTAAAAATATTGATTGTTGTCCAATTAACTGCTTTTTTAACTGTTTCAGTTTCTCCTTTCTGGCGGCAGAATGTAGTGGGAATGATTTTTCAAAATTAGAATGTACAGTTTTATGATGTCTCTCAATATTTCCTTTTTTAGCAACGGAGACCGAAGTATTACATAACAAACACACATTTTTATCTTTAACTTCTGTAAAAAAGTATTGTTCTTCCCATTCCGAATGAAAGTGGTATGTCTTTACCTTCTTACAAATGCTTGCCATAATATTATTTTTTGTTGTTCTCTACTAACCCAACCGCTGGACGTTGGTTACGCGTGAAGTTTTAAACTAAGCGCAATGTCGCTGCGCCGTGCATATTTATCCCGTTCAAAGCAATCCAGCTACCCGATTCTGATTAGCGTTTTCGGGACGTGATGTCCCGAGTTTACAATTTGAGCGATTCTAATTCCAACTTACGTTCCAGATGTCTCGAGTATAGCTGTAAGATTCACTCGGGACCTAAAGAGGTAGCGTAACGTGAGTGAAATTAGTAAAAGTATGGTTAAGAAATGCTTTATTTTGATATTTTTGCGTTGAAATTAAAAAAATGAGTTTTTTAAATAATCCAAAACATTTGTCTACAATTTTAAATATAATGTGTGAACACGAACATTTTGCAAGTGGCATATTTTTAATTATTCCTCATTGTATTTTTTTTGTAGGAGTTATGTTTTATTTTAACCACATTATAAAAAAATTTGTAAACTCAAAAACAATATTTTTTCCTAATATTACAGAAGAAAACCAAATACAGCATACATTAATTTATTTAGGAAATATAATTTATTATTTGTATAATTTTTTTTTTTATTTAATACTGAATATATACAGAATGGGCTCAATTTATAATACAAACAGTTATACAATAATATAAATAAGAAATGTTTAAAGTTCAGAAATATAAAATGCCAGGCACTCAAAAATGAGGACAAAAATACTTCAAGATATAGATGTAATACCAATCATATAAAACATTGACTACTGGAAAACTGACAATAAAGCATTAAAATATCTATTTAGGTACAATACCTATTATTTCTTATTTTATTAATTCTAAAAAATCAATAAGCCATGCCTCTGGTATATTTTCTAAATGAAACCTTCAAAACAAACCATGCTGCACCATGCGTTATCGTAGTTTTCGTAGCCGTTACTCGAGAGATGATTAGAATCAAATTTTAAACGGTACCGAAAAGGGTACCCGATGTGCCTGTCGAACGGTAGCTAGAGAAACGGGACGTAACGTAACAACTAATCAGAATCGCACTGCTGATCGTTCTCGAACAATAACGCGCTAGTCCAGCTGGTCGGTTCTAGCCGATTCTAGCTAGATGGCGTCAGCGGCAGATCGCTCACCGCAACGTTGCCGCTGTTTATGTTTAATATTATGACAATTAGATTTTTTTGTGGAATTTTCGGAAGCTTCACTGATTTTTGCAATTTGTATTTTTTAAATTAAAATCG
>CAKMHV010000009.1:204549-243549 GCA_927349885.1 Psylliodes chrysocephalus
CACACACACACACACACACACACACACACACACACACACACACACACACACACACACACACACACACACACACACACACACACACACACATACACACAGACATCATCGCGAAAATAGTCAAAACGGATTCAGGGGATCTCAAAACGTAAAAATCCGTCGAAAACTCGAGGTCGCAAAAAATCATGATTTCTATACTTTCCTTACATCTGTATACAGATAGAAAAGTAAAAAGATCCCCATTGAATGGATATAATAAAATTCGTCCTTGGTTTGTGTAACTGGACCTTTTAAAAGCAGCCAATCATTATTGTTCAATAACGGTAAACTTGTTGAAGAATACAGAGCGGACTCGAAGTGAGATTTCGAGTGGACTCACGAGGAAGATCGATGGAGAGAGAAATGTGAAAAAGAGTTTTTGGTTTGATGGTTTTAATTTTAAATTATTAAAATTTAAATACTTAGGCGTTCTCTGTTTTTACATTTTCTATATTGAGGAAAGTTCTGAATCAAATACTTTATCGATTTTTTTATTTTATTGTTGCTAGATAATTCTTATCCTGTTAGGTATCAGGAAACTGATTGCATTTAGTACATTCTCAGAATAATAAACTCAAAGCCAGTGAGAATCGTGTTCTAAAACAGTGCAAAAAAGAACGTGGAATAACTATGTGTTCTCAATTACATCTGATTCTGATATCCCACTTAGTGAAGTATGAAATAAAATCAGACGTATACAGGAAAATAGATCTGAAATGAACATTCCAGGATTACTAGGTAATGGTAACGTAGCAACTGACAGCAAAGCAATAGTTAACATAATTGCTGGAAAATTCTACAAAAAATGCAAAAACAATTAGCTCAGTTATGTCTGCCCTTTCGACTTCTGATGCAGACTCAAAATCTTTAAATATCCCTTTTAATTTACACGAACTTCTTGATGCTTTCTCTACGTGCAAAAATTCAGCTGCCCCATCCGACAATATTCCATTTGTTTTTGTTAAGAATTTACCATCTTCAAGACTCACCAAACTTCTACAATTATATCTGTAAAAGGTCTTTACAAAAACATACCACATATTTAAAAGTTTAAAAGTTAAAGTATATACTCAATCATCCTTATACACCGTGTCCCACGTAAGGCGGGCATTACAACTTTATGGAGAATAAATTAATTTGTATTTTCGCCATTTTCTGAGTATACATAATCGAATATGCTCTTTTGAATTAAAATAAAATGAACTCTGTGCAACTTCCGGTTATACCGGAAGTGACCACTAACTTCGTTATTTTAAAGGGAATACCCCATATTTTTTTTTAATTTTAGATTCTGCATGAAATTCTGTAAACAACGATACCCCCATTTGCCTATTCTAGTTATAGCGGATTTGGCGTTATTCAATTTTTTTCTACATTTTTAGTCGCCGGTAGACATTTTCTTAAAGTCGTCTATCTCAGGTACTATATCTATCAGATATTTAAAATTTTAACCAGAGGTAGTAGATGGGATGTACTTCTTGGGAATATTTAGTTATTCATTATTTGTTGTACGGGGTGTTTGCAAATTATTTTTAAAAATGAAATTTTTTAAACATAAAAAACTTTTTTATTTTAAATTGAATACCCTATATATTTTTTAAATTTTAGATTCAGCATGAAATTCTGTAAACAATGATACCCCATTCGCCTATTCTAATTATAGTGTATTTGGCGTTATTCAGTTTTTTATAAACTTTTATATGCCGGCAGACATTTGCTTCTTTAAATTTACTTGTACATCGTTTGTTCGACTGTGTGTTTGGAAATTATTTTAAAAAATAAATATTTTAAACATGAAAATTTTTTTTTATTTTAAATGGAAAATCCTGTATATTTTTATTTCATTTTGTTCAGAAAACTATTCTTCATTGATCTTCATTTGCACTATTAATTCCCTATAATTATCTCTCGCCAATTTTAAGAAAATTTAAATTTAAATTTTACGCATGCACCTACATAATATAGTATAGTTTTACATTTTAATTTTTTATCTTAGTATGCCGTGGAAATATGCTAAACAATAATCTGTCAACAAACTGAATTGTCATATTTCTATGTATTTAAGTTGTATATTTTTTGCGTTCAAAATATGGAAAATATGGAAAATATTGAAGAATATACCAACCAAGATATTCTTAATTTATTTTACATTCATGGAGAATGTAATCGAATCAAAAGTAGAACCTGCCGCATGTTTAATGAACGATACCCTCATTTACCACCAATGAACAGACAGAAATTTGATAGAATCGAAGCTAACTTTTTGAATAATTTTAAACAAAACCCGGGAAGAAACCGTCAACATTATGTCCGAGATGAAGAAGTTAATCTAATTAACGTATTAGGGTATTTTACTGCGTATCCTCACGCCTCCATTAGAATGGCTCAAGATAATTTAAATATTAGTCGAGGGTCAATACAACGAATTTTAGCACTAAATAAATGGCATCCCTATGCACAAAGAAAAGTTCATGAGTTGCGAGATGGTGATAAAATAAGACGAACTAAATTATGCGAATGGTTATTGGTACGAATTCAAGAAGATCCCGAGATTTTAAACAAAATTTTGTGGTCAGACGAGTCGAAATTTACACGTAAAGGGATCATCAATCGCAAGCAATGTCATTTCTGGGCAACCGAAAATCCACATTTTTATCGTGAAGCACAATTTCAGTACGAATTTAGTTTTAATGTGTTTGCAGTGATCGGTTTTGGAAGAGCTTTTTATTACATTTATAATGAAAGACTGACCTCAGAAAGATACATTAGAATTCTTAGAGGAGTAGTTGCCGACATTTTAAACCAGCTACCAAATAATAATTTTTGGTACCAGTTGGATGGTGCCCCAGCACATTCAACATACTATGTAAATCAAGAAATTACAGCACTCTTTGAAGACCGATGGATAGGTCCAAATGGTCCTTGGCTTTGGCCTGCAAGATCGCCAGATCTAACTCCTGTTGATTTTTTTTATGGGGTCATATTAAAAATTTAGTGTACTCTACCCAAATTAATACTAAAGAAGAATTAGAGCAAAGAGTTCGGAATGCCTTTAACGAGTTAGATGGTGAAATGATTCGTAAAGCAACAACTAATCATGTTGAAAAAAGATTGTTAAAATGTTTAGAAGCTAACGGGGGGCATTTTGAACATTTGATAAAATGATTTTTTTAAACCATGTGCTTTTAATAAAAATTGTTTTTAGTTAGTATGTACCTTATCATTAAAAAAATTTAAACTTTTTAAACGACATATTTTGTTGCAGAAAACTGTAAATGTTTTTAAAAGTACATCCCATCTACTATTTCTGGCTAAAACTTCAAGTATCCAACAGAAATAGTACCTGAGACAGTCGACTTTAAGAAAATGCCTACCGGCGCGACGACTAAAAATTAAAAAAAAAAATGAATAACGCCAAATCCGCTATAATTAGAATAGGCAAATATGGTATCATTGTTTACAGAATTTCATGTTGAATCCTAAATTTAAAAAATATATAGGGTGTTCCCTTTAAAATAAAAAAGTTCTTTATGTTTAAAAAAATTCATTTTTAAAAATAATTTGCAAACACCCCATACAACAAATAATGAATAACTAAATATTCTCAAGAAGTACATCCCATCTACTACCTCTATTTAAAATTTTAAGTATCTGATAGATATAGTACCTGAGATAGACGACTTTAAGAAAATGTCTACCGGCGACTAAAAATGTAGAAAAAAATTAAATAACGCCAAATCCGCTATAACTAGAATAGGCAAATGGGGTATCGTTGTTTACAGAATTTCATGCTGAATCTAAAATTAAAAAAAAATATGGGGTGTTCCCTTTAAAATAACGAAGTTAGTGGTCACTTCCGGTATAACCGGAAGTTGCACAGAGTTCATTTTATTTTAATTCAAAAGAGCATATTCGATTATGTATACTCAGAAAATGGCGAAAATACAAATTAATTTCTTCTCCATAAAGTTGTAATGGCCGCCTTACGTGGGACACGGTGTATATTTCTGATGTTCTTATGATAATAACAGCTGTTAAAATGTATTTAAAATAATTTAACCATAAATTAATAACTGATTCTCACCCCCCCACCGAAGCTGCCATCATTACCTCTCTGAAAAAATCACAATTCAAAATGTCTTTATACATGAAAAATAGATATAAAACACTACATAACACCCTTAAATACTGTAAACAGAGCGCCTCATAAAATTGCTTCACACAAGACAGGCAACCATGCCTAGAGTGGTAGCCATTTTATGAGACGCTAACTAATTGTAAAGTAATTGTATATAAATGTATATTAAAAAAAATGTTAATAAAATGTTAATAAAATGTTAAAAAAAATGTTATTTCTTAGACCAAAGTTGCTTCGTTTGGGCTCCAGAGGGCCTTGAAGTTAAAATTTTTAAATCGTTTTTCCCATATAAATGTAAAACGGCATATGCGATTTTGCTGAAATTTGGTATATTGGTATATATTGGTATATAGGCGTAGAACTTGATTTTTTAAATAATTGCACCTTTAAAAATTCTACGCCAATGGAAGAGAAGGAGTTTGAGTATAAAATTTGGATTGCGCAACTCATTTACTTTAAAAAAGGTACTCTTGATAAGACTCGATTACTCTCATGGTTTTCGCTAAATTTCTGTTTTAATAATTTAGAGTGTATAGGTTTCACAAAAATATTTATTTACAACATAATCAAAATAGAGATTTTACAAAAATTATTTAAAATGTTCACCATTTTCACGCATACAAAAATTTATACGTTGAAGAAAATTAAAATGTATCCTTTCCATAACTTCTTCATCACCTCTAAGATTGTTTATAGCATCTTGAATACGTTGCCAGAGTTTTTCCTCATTTTCTACAGGTTCCCTGTAAACTGTGGATTTCAGATGTCACCATAAAAAGTAATCCATCGGTGTTAGGTCTGGGGAACGTGGTGGCCAGTTTACAGGTGCGTCATTACCTCTGTCTATCCATTTGTGTGGATATTGTTCATTCAAGTAGTTTCTAACATTTAAAGAAAAATGTGGTGGAGCTCCATCTTGCATAAACCACATATCTCTCCGAAGTTGGAGACGTAAATCTTCTAACAATTCTGGCAACGCATTTTGTAGAAAATCCAATCTTCGTGGAAGTATGACAGGACCAACAATGAAATTACCAATTATTCCAGCCCACACATTAATTTTGAATTCGTGCTGAAAATGGTTTACCTTTATTGCATGCGGATTTTCAACGGCATAAACATGTTAATCGGTAAAGAGAACCTTCTTGACAAAGTTTGGATCTCTTTCTCTTTGCATATTAACAAATCGACAAAAACCCTAACGAATTTGAGGATCATGGACTAATAATTCTTGTACTGGCTTCTTATGGTATGGATATAGCAATTGAAGGGTACAGGAATAAAACCAGGAATGTCACTAAAACAACATTAAGTGATATTCCACTTTTTAATGTTAATTTCAATGTAACAACTTCCAAATAATTTTAAAGAATAATTATTTTTTAGACAACGTTAGGAAAAACATATAGTAACTAAATTAAATAACAACTGTAATACAATAAACTCAGCCTTTGCTAAAATAAATAAAAATGTCCGCTAATATCCAAGACTTTGGGTATACAACAAGGAATGTCCACACCCGCCGCTGCGCCGCGCACTTGTTACCTAATGGATTAAAGCATTTTTTATTACATTATGCAGTCATCTGTAGTCAAAATATGTTACCTATATATTTTTTATTCAAGTACCACTGTAACTGAAACGGTAACTTAATAAACGTGAATGATCTTTTTGGCATATAATTTCCCTTATAGACTGAATGGGAAAAGGACATTTTGATACAAATTTGGTTTTAAAAAACTTTGTCCAATCTCTGACCATAGACTGTTTCATTTCAATGGCAATAAAGGGATTCGGATTTTTCCTAAAGTTGCGAAGTAATTCGTACCAATCATTCGGTACTTTCATCCTTGTTTTTAAGTTAACAAGTCCCATGTTTTTACCACACTCTAAGTATGAATATCCTCTGATGGGGAATGTGATTTTTATCGATTCTAGCCGTTTAACAGTATGAACCACATAATGCATGAATTCGAACATGGTAAAGTTTTTATTCTGACCACCCGCAGAATCAAAAAAAACATGTAAGTGCTTTACCTCGGCACCTAAGTAATTAACGATGAAATCAAAAAGAAAGGTGCACACTTCATCTGATCCTTTGTTAGCAAAATGTTCGGGGTAAGTGTAAAAGAGGGACATACCAGATGAAAGAACATGTATGTTAAATGAATATAAACTAAGCTGTCGCAAGTAATAGACATCATTAGTTGGCACATTTGGTAGATATACATTTTTCTGAAAATCTAGTGCAATTGCTACGAAATTATTAGTAGTTATCCCTTTATAATAATAATAATAATAATAATAATAATAATACTCTCTTTGCCTTTCTTTTTTCATCATAAAATCTTTGAGCCTTCTTATGTACTTCGTTTTCCACTGTCAATCGTCTTATTTCATTTTCTAAGTTTCCTTCCTTTTTTAATCTATTTATTTCCGCTGTAAACCTATTACATGTGCTGCAAGTATCACTACGTGGAAGTCCAAAACTTATATTAAATTTACTATTAAAAATCGCACCTACCTTAAAACACAGACAAGTGAAGACTAGTTTGGAATTTTTATTAAACTGTAACGTATTTTCACATCATTATGATGCTGCTGAGGCGGACATTTCCACTTTTATTCCGGTTGCGCTTGGACATTTCTGGTTTTATGCCTGTATAGCGATTCCTTATTTCGCTGTATTGTGGACATCTCTGGTTTTATGCCTGTTCGGTTGTTGCCAGGCTCAAGTACACAAAAACTACTAAACAATGTCGGTCTAACCCAATTTTCTTAAAAATATGGACATTCCTTGTTTTATTCCTGTACCCTTCAATTGTTCTCCAAGCATTTTATGAACGACATCTTTACTTACCTTCCAATTCGTCTGGTGCTTAATTCTGGATCTTCTTCAACACGTTCTACAATGTCTTCTTCAACTTCAGGAATCCTCACAAAACGTTCTCTTCCATTATCAACAGTGTTGGGAGCAAAGGAACCGGTCTCCCGAAGACGTCTCTCAACAGCAGCAAAAGTTGGGTGGCTAGGTACACGACGATTTGGAAACCTTTCAGAGTACACCCTGACACTCTCTAGGGCATTTCCTTCACAAAATCCTAATGTCAGTAACATATCGGTATATTCTGCATTGGTATATTTTACAGCCATATTAATAAACCACGCATTTGTTTTTTTAATTTTTGAGTCAGATAGAACACTTTCAATCGTTAACAAGAGATTAGGTGTTAAAAATTGACAATATTTTTATTTAGATGAAACTATGGAAACCAACAATAAATGTTTTTGTATACGTATTCCAGGCAAATAATTAATATTCCTCAAAAAATTGTACATGGCAAGAATCGAATATTTTTGTTAAAAGTCTCGATTAGAGGTACCTATTAAAGAAGATATGAAAAAAGTACATTTTTATGTTTTTCATCGTATAAAATTTTGTCCGATAATAATACATAGGCGTAGAACTTGATTTTTTAAATAATTGCACCTTTAAAAATTCTACGCCAATGGCAGAAAAGGGGTTTGAGTATGAAATTTGGATTGGGTACTCATTTACTACAAAAAAGTACCCTTGATAACACTCGATTTACTCTCATGATTTTGACAAAGTTTGTATTTTAATAATTATTGTTTATATTCTAAAATTACTAAAATGCAAATTTCGTTAAAACCATGAGAGTAATCGAGTCTTATTAAGAGTACTTTTCTTAAAGTAAATGAGTTGCGCAATCTAAATTTCATACTCAAACTTCTTTTCTTCCATTGGCGTAGAATTTTTAAAGGTGCAATTATTTAAAAAATCAAGTTCTAGACCTATGTATTATTATCGGATAAAATTTTAATACCATTTTTTTTTGCCATATAAAATTATACCAATATACCAAATTTCAGCAAAATAGCATATACCGTTTTAAATTTATATGGGAAAAACGATTTAAAAATTGTAACTTCAAGGCCCTCTGGAGCCCAAACGAAGCAACTTTGTACTAAGGTAATTTTACTTAAATCGACTTATTTTGATCTAAGGAATATGTGGTGTGTTTTTGTAAAAACCTTTTACAGACACCCTGTATAATAAGATATGAACCAAAAATTCCTTTTCCAAGCTCTGGCGAGAAGATTTAATACTTTCAATTAATAACATCCAAACTCATACAGGCCTATTTCTATGACCTGCACGATGTGCAAACTAGTAGAAAAAATGATAAACAAGACTTCTTTGGTACCTGGAGAAATATATAATCATATAATCCTTACACCTGTCCAATCTTGTTTCAGACCCCAAGGCAGCACCTTAGATAATCTATCAATACTGCAGTCTGCTGTATTCAGTGCTTTCTCAAAAAAACAGGATGTCTTTGATATCGAGAGTGCCTGTGACACCCTTTTGAGACCTATAATTCTCGAAAAACTTAAAAACCGGAAAAACCGGAAACTTATTTAGTTTTATTAAAAATGTTCTTACTAATCGTGTGTTCAAAATTACTGCTAAGGGAAAAACATCTTCTACCTTCTTCCAAGAAAATGGTGTACCGCCAGCTCCTCCTGAACTGTATAAATAGCCAATCAACAAATTTGGAAGTGTTTTTGCAGTTATTTCCAAAAAGTTTGTAAGTGTTCATATCCCAATGCACCAATGAGAGGCTAAAAATGATCGACAGAAAAACTAAAAAGAAAGTGAAATTATGACGGTAACTGGTGTTATGTTAGTAATGGCTTACAATGTGCTTCCAAGCTTGAACAGCTATTGGTCGAAATATCCTTCTATTGGAAATACTACAATTAAAAATGCAATGTCGCGCGATCGGTACAAATTGCTAATTTCTAAATTGTATTTTAATTACCCCGAAAAACCACCAAACTGTACAAAGATTTATTGGGCAGACACGAATTGAGAACCAAAATGAAAATATTAAGAAGGGTTTATTTTTGTACCTGAAAATATGACACGAATTGAGGACCAGGCTTCTGAGAAATAATTATAGTAAGTGCACCGAATTGCGGATTAGGGATTAAGGTTGTAATGATGATTCATTGCGTTAACGAGCATTTTATTACTTTACTTTCGAAATTCTAATATATATTTGAAGTGAGTGTTTTGTGTTTAGTTTATTTTGAGCAGTCTTGTAAAAATGAGTGAAATTAAAATGACCTTAAGTGAAAAGGGAAAGTCGTTACTTGTGTGGGATGATTATAAGTTTCGTGAAAAAAAGGTTCTTAAAAGTGGTGAAAAGTTTTGGACTTGTACTGTAAGTAAATGTAACGCAAAAGTATTTACGCTAGGTTCAGATAATATAATTTCTCGAAAAGAAACAGTGCACAATCATGAAAATGACATAAAGAAATTAAATAGACAAATTTTGAGTGTAGCAAGCAAACGGAAAGCTGTAGAAGATATCACAGAACGGCCATCGAAAATCATACACTCTGTTTTAAGGGAAAACAGTGATACAATGGACGCTTTGACAGGAAAAGACATTACATACATAAGAAATAATATGTATTACAAAAGACGTCAAGTCCAAGCACGTTTACCAAGCAATGTATCAGATGTTTTCGATATTTTACCAACATTAAATTTGACAACAATTAAAAATGAACCATTTCTCTTGGCCACTGATAATATTAACAATATTGTAGTATTTTCGTGCTATACTAATTTAAAATTTTTGTGTAGTAGTGACAAAGTGTATCTTGATGGAACATTTCGATATTGTACGAAACATTTTTTACAGTTGTTCACACTTCATATCGTAGAAAACGGCCATTATATACCAGTAGCTTTTTGTTTATTACCGAATAAACTTCGTTTAACATACGAAAGACTTTTCGTTATTCTTAAAGAAAAGTGTTGTAATGCTAATTTAATATTTGAACTAAATAGCTAAAATAAATAATAAATAATAAAAATAAATAGGTAAATTTAGCTGACTATTTAGTAAAGAATTATATTGAAGAAAATTCTTTATTTCCACCAACAATTTGGGCTGAAGCTGTTGAAACTACAGAAAATTCTACCAATGCATGCGAGTCCTTTCATTCTAGATTTAATTCAAATTTCTATTCAATGCACCCTTCATTGTATTTATTTGTAAATGTTTTGAACAATTTTCAAACAGATACTTATATTCGTATTAATAGCCTTAAGGAGTCTGTTAAATGTAACAACAAAATTGTTAGACGAAGATTAAATATGTTAACTTCAAAAATGTTAGAATATAAAAATGGTTCTATAAAACGAATAGATTTTGTAAAATTCGCATCAAATTATCATAAAGTGTATTAAATGTAAATAATATGTATATGTTTAAAAAATTAATTATAAATTGTAAATTGTGCAATAAATATCTATTTTTATCTGAATTCGTACTTTTCTTCAAATTTTGCAAATCCATCAGAAGACAAATAATAATATTATAAATGGGTATAGTGATAAGATACTTCAATTATTGAGAAGTTTGTTCCTCAATTCGTGTCATATTTCCAGGTACAAAAATCTCTCTCAGTAATCTAGTTAACGCAATGAACCCTCATTACCACCTTAATCCCTAATCCTTAGTACGGTCCGCAATTCGGTGCACTTATTTGGTCTGTGCAGGTAGTGGTCCTCAATTCGAGAACACCGGATTTATTACGTAAAAGAGCTCTTGGAGTGTTTTAAATATACATATCAGAAAGCTAGAATGGATTTGGTTTACCAGTCCATAGACGAAAGCATGGCGAAATTCAAAGGTAGATCCAGCTTGAAACAATATTTGCCACTAAAACCCATCGCGTGGCATCAAATTATGGGTAAGAAGCATGGAGGTATAATACTAATGGAGACGCCATGAGGCAATTGTTTTGCATATGATACGTTTTATTAAAAATGACCCCACTGGGCGTGGCTTAAATGGTTGACTAAGCAGGGTCGTATTCAAATATAATTAAAGTCCGTATGCAGAATTACAACTTTTAATTGACTTACTTACCTAAGATTTGTTTCAACATGATCGATTCGAAATTAATTTGATGACATTGCGCAATTATGACTTCTACACTATTTACTATTATTTATTAACCGTTTTCCGACCAAGCCAATGCCAAGACCATAAAAGAGATTAATATTATTATATTGTTCTGTCTTCGCCGAAACCGTCCGATATATGACCTGTGTGATCCAAAATCAACGTTCGAATAACACTGTGCATCAGATTTGTTAATCTCTTTGTGCTTTAAAACTAAAACCCGAACTACGATTTTTCGTTCAAGGACTCTCTTGCCTTGATCAAAGCTGCCAATGTCAAAATCTGACAATGAGGAGAATTATGACATTAAATTACACCAAACCAAAAACCAAACCACTACGTGAATTGTAAATAAATATATTTTAGTAAAAATACTGCCGAGTTTGTAGAAAGGACAATTAATTACTTTTAAATTTAAAACATGTAGGTATGACTTTATGGTTAAAAGTAGATGGAAGAAAACCATGATCAAAACTACTCTGTCAAAACCAATCGGAACTAAAAAGACTCAGATAATAGTTGTTGGTTTTATTTATTTATTTATTTATTTTTTATTTATTTATTCACGGGTAACCCCATTAAAAAAAAATACAATATTAATTAGAATAAAAACAACAAAATAAATACTTAACAAAATACTAAACTAATACTAATATAGGTAATATAAAATACTATACAAAATATAAAATATAACGGCATCAAATAACAATTATAACATCAGTTAGAAAATGAAGACAAAAAAAATGTTAGACTTCCATATTATTTAAATAAGTCCTGAGAGCATTAATAGTTCCAAAAATATCACAATTTTTACATTTCAACTTATTACATTCACGTAACATTCGACTTACTGGTGAATTAAAGGCATAATTAGTGGTATGTAGTGGTATATTAAATAAGTCGAATTGTCTAGTCCTACTAAAGGTATTAAAATTAATAAGACCTACTGCTTGGGGAGAATCAATATTCCCTGTTAACAATTTATTTATAAAAATTATATCAGAAACTGTTCTTCTAAAGTGAAGTGATTTTAAGTTTAATTGAGAATTAATTGAAGCATATGAGTAATCTCCTCTTATATAACCCATTTTATAGGCGCATATTCTCAAGAATTTATTCTGAATAGTCTCAATTTGATGCTTATGAGTATTGTAATATGGATTCCAAATAATCGAACAGTATTCTAATTGTGATCTTATTAGAGAACAATACATCGTTTTGAACGTATAAGCAGAAAAATCCGTGGATGACCTAGAAATGAAACCTAATAGTTTTGATGCCTTTGCTGTTATCATATCTATATGTGCCTGAAAAGACAATTTATTTGTTTGAAATAATTAATTATATAGGGTAGGTACATATTGTAATGTTATAGTTTGTTTTTAATAACACTACAGTTTAAAAAAACTACTTTATTATTATTTACCTTGGCTAGCCCTTATGTTACATCATTAGAGCGGATTGTCTTGCTCCCAGGGGTGGTTCATGTAAATTAACCAATAAATTAAAAATAAATTAAGAAATATTTAATTTTGCCAACTCACTATTAAAAAGAAAAATAGGACCTTCCTGTATAATTAAGTAAACAAATTGACAATTTTTTTTTTAAATCAAATCTTTCAAATATATTTTTATTTGTCAAACACAATGTAACATTAGAAACAGTTTCAAAATTGCTTACCTCTATATCTACTAATTTATAATAACTACTATCCTTTCATACCTCACATTCACACCTTATGAGAAAAAATATAATCTAAAAATTAAATACAGAAAGAATATCGTACTAGTATTTACAGTTCGATACTTTTCAAATTTAAATTAAATTAATCTATACAAATTTCGAAATTATTTTACTACTTTGTTCTGTAACAGTTCAAGCAGTTGTTCCGTTTTCACAAATATTAAAAAGTACTCACAGTCGGAAAACTTCAGTCCAATGAGTATGCTAATATTTGCATACTGAAAATCGATGCTCTGCTACTGCTGCCACAAGGTACTGAACCACATTTCTGTTTAGCTCCGCACAAATTTATAAAATGAGACCTATACTCATGATTGGTACTACCATATACAAAATCCTATAAAATTTGCTTACTTAATATAATATTTTAGAGAATAAATTAAATCTGAGTGACAAGGTTTCTCAAATTTGTATCTGACACAAATCAAAAATTTCTAATTAATTTGTCATTCATCTTTGACATTTCTTTTTAACTAAAACTTGTTATATAGGGTGTTATTTTACTATTTACTCATATCTTTGGCAAATTAACAGATTTTTCACATATTAATATTATTATGATTATTATTATTATAAAATAAAGCTTTTGTGTTTTATAACAATATATTACTAAAATTGCAAGCAAGTACTTACTAAAGATTTCTATAATTGGTACCTATGTATAATAAACAACAATCTCACAGATGCACAGCATACAACTATACAAATGGAATTATAGAAATAATTTATTTTAAAAATAGGCATTCAGTTTCGATTTGTGATTACAAAAAGAAAACTTTAACCACTTTTTCTGATCAGTAATGTTAGTGTTATAGTGAAAAAGTTTCTAGAAACTAGTGTTTTTAATCCTAATAAAGTATTGTGAATTTCCAAGAAAAGTGCATGATGAAAATTGTTTTGACCAAAATTTTGAATGTCATGCCATTTAAAAAGAAACCCTGTGGCTGTGGATAACATTTGACACAAAATCTTATCCTAAAAATAACTGTTTGGTTGCATTGGAGGAATAATTTCTTCATTGGTACTTTTTTAGGGTGCAAGGATGACTTGACATTACTAAATTTAAACTTTTGTTATAAGTTATCTTTTTGCTTTCATTTCTGATACACCTGTATTGTACAGGGTGATTCTTTTATCATGGGAAATGAGTTTTTCTCTTAAATGGCTGCAGCAAATTGGATTCTGTAAAAAGTATTTTATTTCGGCTGGTTATTGCTTGAAATTGGGATGGATAAGGAAGTTATAAATAAACGACGCTGGGCGTCGCGACGCTTTAATTTTTTTTTTGTCAGAAGCATACCATTTTTATTTCAGAAATTGAAAGATCTATTCAATAAAAACACTTTTTTTTAATACTATTTTTTTCCATCTAAAACCATTCAAAAATTACAGACCAGTTTTTATGTTCCAAATTTCTAGATTGCCATACAAAGAATGCATGGTATTTTAAATTTCACTAAATCAGGTAGGCTTTGAAAAAACATAATTGGCTTATATTGATTGATGTCTGAAACTGTCAGTGTAATTTCAATTATTCCTATTAAAATAGTGAGTAATAAGAAATATGTTTACACATTCAGATAAAGTTGACATGCTTCTTTTATACGGAGAAGCCCAAAAAAATGGTTTAGCTGCAAGAAGATTATATGCGGAAAAATACCCCGAACGCAACCTTCCAGACCACAAAATGTTTGCCAGGTTAGAAACTAGTTTACGTCAAAACCCTAAAGCATTTGAAGGTAGGTTTTGTGTTTTTTAATAAATCCCCATAAATTCAATGAGCCAAATTTGCAGGTAAAAGATCATGAACAAAAACTGTCACGACGGATGAAAATGTGGCAATTATTTTAAATTATTTTAACAATCACCATGAAGCTTCTATAAGAGTTTTAAAAAGCAACAAATACCATGACTATAAATTTCATAATTTGCAAGAACTTTCGCTTAGAGATTTTGAGAGGAGGAAGGATTTTATTTGTCAGTTTTTGGTGTCTTTGGATGACAATCCTAATTTATTTTCTCATATACTATGGACAGACGAAAGTCATTTTGTTAGTCATGGATTACCAAACAAAAAAAATACCCATTATTGGTCAGACGAAAACCCGCGCAAAATCAGACAACATCAAATACAGGGCCACTTTGGCATAAACGTCTGGTGCGGAATAGTCGGGCGGCACTTAGTAGGGCCATACTTTTATGAAGGCGCCTTGACGGGCCCAAGATACTTAGATTTTCTCCAAAATCACCTTCCTCTTTTGCTGGAACATGTGCCACTGCAAATCAGAAGAAACTTATGGTTTCAACTAGATGGAGCTCCTTGCCACAATGCGGTCATTGTTCAAAATTATTTGAATGAAGTCTACCACGGAAGATGGTTGGGGACACACGGGCCCTTGAAATTTCCGCCTAGATCTCCGGACTTGACACCCTTAGATTTCTTTTTATGGGGAATTTTAAAAAATATAGTGTATAAAACAAAATCTAATAATTTAGATATTTTAAAACAAAAAATTATTGATGCGTGCAATGGAATATCTGGTGATGTTTTAAGAAAAGTTACATCTTTCGAAATAAGAAAGCGGTACAATTTATGTGTGGATAACGATGGCGCATATATCGAGCAATTATTAAAATAAGATTTGTGAATTAGCAATTAATTTTTACTAAATACAGTTCATGTTATTCTTTAATGTTTTATGTATGTTTTATGGGTTGTTAGTGTAAACTTTGATTATTTCCTAAACAATTACATAAGTGTTATTAAATGTAGGAACATCTTGTAAATTGTTTTCTTTAAATCCTAAATTATATTTGTTGTCAATATCAGCATAAAAGTTAGCCTGCCTGATTTAGTGAAATTTAAAAACCCAGCATTTTTTGTATGGCAATCGACAAATTTAAAACATAAAAACTGGTCTGTAATGCTTGAATGGTTTTAGATGGAAAAAAATGGTATTTGAAAAAAGTGTTTCTATTGAATAGATCTTTCAATTTCTGAAATAAAAATGGTATGCTTCTGACAAAAAAAAAATTGAAGCGTCGCGACGCCCAGCGTCGCTTATTTATAACTTCCTTATCCATCCCAATTTTAAGCATTAGCCGGCCCAAATAAAATACTTTTCACAAAACTCAATTTGCTGCAGCCGTTTACGAGAAAAACTCATTTCCCATGATAAAAGAATCACCCTGTACATACGTGAAAAATTTAAAATTGTTCAAGTGGGAAGTTTATATACAAGGTGTCTCATTGAGAAAGGGATACAGAACAACTGAAGAGTCTGATTAAAAATAAGACTATGCTTAGAATGCGAATATTCTTCATACTTATAAGTTCCCAACAAAAGTACCTATATGATTTACTTAAAAAACATCAAAAAATATATAATTATAGTTCAAATAAGTGTAACGTATCTTATGACACCAAAAACTTTTGCCAAATTTGGTAAAATTATAGGTAACTCTTCAGTTTTTCTGTGTCCCATTCTTAATCAGACACTACAAATTTTTTTTTATTATTTAAAAAAATATTTATTGACCTTTAAACAACACTATTTTGTTGATTTGATGTGTTATGCTAGCAGCTTTATTAACTCTAGTTTTAGTGAGATATGTTAGTCGGATACTAACATATTTATCAACTATGCACTTTAATAATATTCTATGACTATCCAACACAAACTGGTCGAAACTGTGCTGCATAATATTCGAAAAGACATTAGAATTTATGAATTCTTTTAAAACTAATATGATGATGATACCAACTGATATTTTTTTCTTAGTCTTTCATAATTTTTAATATTTTTTCACATTTTAAACAAATGTTTATTACATCTTCCGATGGATATTGCAAACCATTTTTATTCTTTATATCAATTAATGAAAATAGAAACAAATCTCTAGTTTTACTTACTAAAGCATCTAGACATTGTTCACAAATGATTTTCTTTTTTAAATAATAAGCTTATTTGCTAAGTGGAAAGATTCATTTTCCGGTAATTCGTGAATTTGTTTGAAATACTTCCACTCAACAATTTTATTTTCTTCATTTACAAATGAATACTTTTCTGCTAAAGTATTTCTAATTAACTTTAGCATATGTGGCGGATCTAAAAATATAACAATTTTCTTCATTATTTGATGGATGCTTGAAACTAGTTTTTAAAGTCGTATGATGTAAATTACAGCCCAAGAGTTTGGCCATTGTTAGATTATTAGAAGCACCATCAAATGTTAAACTTACAACACTAACACCTACTTCATAACATTTCTTTAAGCATTCTAATACCAGCCCCTTTTTCTGCTCACCTGTCATACTTGAAATTAAAAAATATCCTACTGGAATTTTCCGGTGTTCTCGAATTGAGGACCACTACCTGCACAGACCAAATAAGTGCACCGAATTGCGGACCGTACTAAGGATTAGGGATTAAGGTGGTAATGAGGGTTCATTGCGTTAACTAGATTACTGAGAGAGATTTTTGTACCTGGAAATATGACACGAATTGAGGAACAAACTTCTCAATAATTGAAGTATCTTATCACTATACCCATTTATAATATTATTATTTGTCTTCTGATGGATTTGCAAAATTTGAAGAAAAGTACGAATTCAGATAAAAATAGATATTTATTGCACAATTTACAATTTATAATTAATTTTTTAAACATATACATATTATTTACATTTAATACACTTTATGATAATTTGATGCGAATTTTACAAAATCTATTCGTTTTATAGAACCATTTTTATATTCTAACATTTTTGAAGTTAACATATTTAATCTTCGTCTAACAATTTTGTTGTTACATTGAACAGACTCCTTAAGGCTGTTAATACGAATATAAGTATCTGTTTGAAAATTGTTCAAAACATTTACAAATAAATACAATGAAGGGTGCATTGAATAGAAATTTGAATTAAATCTAGAATGAAAGGACTCGCATGCATTGGTAGAATTTTCTGTAGTTACAACAGCTTCAGCCCAAATTGTTGGTGGAAATAAAGAATTTTCTTCAATATAATTCTTTACTAAATAGTCAGCTAAATTTACCACAGCTTTATGCATATGATCGGGCTGAAATTCAGCCAAATCCAAAGCAAAACATTCTCCAACTTCTTCGGGTTTTAAAAAAGACAATCCAAAAAGATACCTCATCCATTTTCCAGTTGCACTTTTTTCATCTTGGTATTCTTTAGCCAATCCCAAACTCTGTATTTTTCTGTACCAAGCTTGGCCAAGATGAAACCTACATCCAATGATCTTTGTGGTGGGCCATTGCGCAGAAATTGCTTTGTGAATAGCTAGTTCATAATCAGCTACAATAATTTTTGGAACAAATATTAAATTAGCATTACAACACTTTTCTTTAAGAATAACGAAAAGTCTTTCGTATGTTAAACGAAGTTTATTCGGTAATAAACAAAAAGCTACTGGTATATAATGGCCGTTTTCTACGATATGAAGTGTGAACAACTGTAAAAAATGTTTCGTACAATATCGAAATGTTCCATCAAGATACACTTTGTCACTACTACACAAATATTTTAAATTAGTATAGCTCGAAAATACTACAATATTGTTAATATTATCAGTGGCCAAGAGAAATGGTTCATTTTTAATTGTTGTCAAATTTAATGTTGGTAAAATATCGAAAACATCTGATACATTGCTTGGTAAACGTGCTTGGACTTGACGTCTTTTGTAATACATATTATTTCTTATGTATGTAATGTCTTTTCTTGTCAAAGCGTCCATTGTATCACTGTTTTCCCTTAAAACAGAGTGTATGATTTTCGATGGCCGTTCTGTGATATCTTCTACAGCTTTCCGTTTGCTTGCTACACTCAAAATTTGTCTATTTAATTTCTTTATGTCTTTTTCATGATTGTGTACTGTTTCTTTTCGAGAAATTATATTATCTGAACCTAGCGTAAATACTTTTGCGTTACATTTACTTACAGTACAAGTCCAAAACTTTTCACCACTTTTAAGAACCTTTTTTTCACGAAACTTATAATCATCCCACACAAGTAACGACTTTCCCTTTTCACTTAAGATCATTTTAATTTCACTCATTTTACAAGACTGCTCAAAATAAACTAAACACAAAACACTCACTTCAAATATATATTAGAATTTCGAAAGTAAAGTAATAAAATGCTCGTTAACGCAATGAATCATCATTACAACCTTAATCCCTAATCCGCAATTCGGTGCACTTACTATAATTATTTCTCAGAAGCCTGGTCCTCAATTCGTATCATATTTTCAGGTACAAAAATAAACCCTTCTTAATATTTTCATTTTGGTTCTCAATTCGTGTCTGCCCGAATTTTCCAGCTTCCATTTACACAATTTAATGAGAAATCAAGAGCATTGTTTGCAAGCGTAGTTTCATTTGCACTCGTTCCTACATCTACACAACCATAACTTCTACGTTCGCTTCCAACAAACTCCTCATGTTGACGAATAGCCATTTCATCCATAATAAGTGCACAATTTATTTTTTAATTGGAAGAATTTGATTTAATCTGTAGGGCATTGAAAGCCTCACTTGTGAATCCAGACTCACCTTTTATACTTTAATACCATCGACTGATTGTACGGACATGTGGTAAGCAAGTGTCAAATGTTCTTCTTACATAATTATAAGCAGGAGGTGAGTAATAGTGGAGAGTTAAGGAAAACACTTTTAGCTCTTCTGAATACTTCTTAGGCAATGGTAGGTTAGACTTTTTTTTTAATTGCCTGCTACATATCTCGATGGGGCCCCCAAGTTTTGACATTATATCTAACTCATCTTCCTGTATCAAACGTTTTTTTACTTAAATCATTTAATATATTTTTTAAGTTAGCAATTTTATTCACTTTTCGAGAAAGTTGTCGTCTCAGCAATTTTAATGTTTGCTTTCTTGCACTTGTTGCCCGGACAGAGGAGAGTGTATGTAATATTTTTTGTTTATTTGGCGTCAGCGGTTCTTCATATGGAATATTTAGAGAAGAAGTAGAGGGTACAGGCAATTCGATCTGACTGGTGTGATTTGCTGGTTTAATAAGAATATTTGATAGGATTCTGATTTTTGGAGGAGGGGGTGTAGGTATGGATGGGTTAGTCTGGAACAAGATTTGGTATGTTATAAAGCCTTAAATCCATGATACAAAAACTACTAGTTTAAGTTCCAAAACTACTAATTTTTAATTATCATTAACTTCGTAATATGTTTTAAATTATATTTATTGCATGGTATAAAAAATAAAAGGTAGGATATCAACAGTGTCAAAAATAGGACGGCCACGCGCATGACGTCACGCGTAGAGTTTGTATAGGCGCGAATTTAAAAATACAGACGAAGTATGAGGAAAATATATGCTATTTATAGAAATTTAATGAGTATTAAAGAATAATAATTCAGGAATTACATGAAATATCTAAGTATATTATTATGGAATAGTTAAGGAAAGAACTATGAAGGAAAATTAATGCAAATACATACATAAAAGATATGTTTATTTAAATAACAGTTTTTTTCTGTTTTTTTTAATGATTTATTTTTGTTATACAAATTCGAATGCAGGTTCTAAATTTTTTAGATCATTCGACTTCTAAAGAATAGTTTCTATAACTCGGAACTACTCAACTGGGGACCTTGCGTATAAGTTTCGCATCTGGAGACGCCGAAAATTTTTACATAATTAGGATTCGCAACTGGTTTGAATCATTTATCTGCATTATTGAATATACTTAATTACTTATTTTATGTAAAAGATGGGATTTATGCATAAGTAAGATAACAAAAATTTGTTTTTAATAAATATTTTTCATACAATATAATGCATAGCATTAAAATAATGTACCAAATACAAATAACTGCTACATGGTGGGTGTATATACAAAATTAAAATAAAATTTTTCCTAGACGAAGTCACTAAAATCTTCTTTTTTTGCAACATATACAATTTCACCTTTGCTATATATTACGACATTTTCAGCCTAAAAGGGTACAGTCTTCAGTTAAGAAGTCCCGAGTTGCGAATGAATCAACGTGAAATTCTGCTTTGAGGTCCCTTTTATAATTGAAAGGTTAAATGTGCTTGGAATAGACGATATGATATTTTTGTTTTAAATTTATCTGCATGGTCATAGTCCACTGAAAGGGCGACTCCAGGTAAAATTTTCGAGGGGAGGTAGCATTGCCTATAACAATTCCCTTTTATTATTTTTTTTTAATGAAAGGCTCATAGATTTATATAGTGCGAAAAGGGGACATGGCCCCCTGGGAACCCCACTGGAGCCGCTCTTGGGTCACTGCTTACTCCTGACTAACCTCTTACTGTCGAGGAAAGCAAAAAACAAGGTCTCTTAAGTCCTTTGCTTTGATTATTACTGTTACATCCGTAAATAGCGTAACCTTTTTAATGTGTTTCACCAATACCACTCAAAAAGAACAAAGTTTACAATATAATATAATACAAATATCCGCTTAAAATCTTATATAGCACAAAAAAAACAACTTACAAACCACTGAAACGTGCGTCTACCATATGATATTTGCTTCGCGCTAACTCTACTAACTTTACGCATGACGTCACCGCCGCCATGACACCATGCGCGATATCCCCCCCTGTATTTATTGTGTATTGTAAACAAAGTCGGCAGGTTTTTAAATTAAGGAACATCAATTTAATGTTTGTTAGTTTAATATTAATAATAATTGTAATGTGGTACATGAGCGGGCATATTATTTTATATCATGAGGATGAGGAGGTACATAGCAGTGAGTGATGGCCACAAATCTAATTAAATAATAAAAATACATCACCAGTATTTATTATTATACATTATATTCATTATCTTTTAAATACTTGAAATTTTATTCTAAATTAGGTGTTACTTAAAAAGTTAGTCATTTAAGTGTAATTATAAGTTGGTTTTTAAGTTTAATTATAAGTTGGTTTTTAAGTTTAATTATAGTTGGTTTTTAAGTTTAATTATAAAGTTAGTTATTTAAGTTTTATTATAGTTATCTAAGTTTTAATATAGTTATTTTTCTTTATTACAAATGTAAACTACACAAATAATTAAATGTTTATTTTACGTATGAAGTTTATTAAAATTAAAATAACGTTACAAAAATAATAATTATTAAAACAAATGGAATAACACAGTCTTAACAACGAAATCGACTGCATTCCTCAACGGTGTTCCATAATCTGCCCATCCATATATTTGTCCCACTGACGTCGGGTTGTCTCTGCCCTGACCGCACGACCCTTTTCTCGGCGGCTGTGTTTATGATGTTTTTGGTTTCCCAGAAATCGTCTCGGATTAAGGGACCATCCAAAAATAGATTACAGTCGGCCTACCTGACTTTTTCACGACCCCGTGAAACATGGTTAAACTATAACAAAGAAAATATATTAATTAAGCTGAAATTAATAAATATGAGTACGAATATTTCTATTCGTCCTCGGCTTCACAGTGTCGCTTTGCGAAACTGTCACTTCATTTTGTCTGAAGGACAAATGCCCGTATCTAGCTGTCCTACAACGTTCGGACCCTGGCAGTTCGTCAACCACGTACCGATTATTATCAAGTACTTTAGTAACTAGGAAGGGTCCTCTATAACAAGGTTCAAGCTTTCTGCTCCGCCAATCATTGGGGCCTTTATTACCTTGTACAACACATGTTGGTCAACCTTAAATTCCCGTAACAGGGCATGCCTCTTATCTTAATACTGCTTCTGCAGAAGCTACTGTTCTCGTTATCTGAGAAACATCATCTCTCAACGTCCCTAGGTCTTGGCGTTGCTCGCATGTAACCTCTGACGTGAGAAATGCGTCACTTAAGCCACGGGGGCGATAACCAAACAAACATTCATAAGGGTAGGTTGTACAACAGGCAGTTAAAATGCAATCTTAGTATGATGATCGGTTACTGTTAAATATAGTTTTAGAAATGACATTTGTACGGTAAATATAACCAGTTAAAAATTAAACTAATGGTTAAACTAAGTTTACATTATTCTTTGTACAACCTGTCCTAGGTGATTTTATGGTGGTGAAATTAACTGTCGAATTAATTCCAAACGTAACTTTGCTCACAGCTTCATCCCAACGGGATTCGTCTTCTACTTGACCGTTAGCCCGATGGGTCAAAGTAGTACATTCTACATGTTTAATACCTAACGTTAAATATACTTGTTTAAGACCTACAGTTAAACATACCTGTTTCTACAGTTAAACAGTATTCCTTAAAATTCTTTTTCATAAAATCAGTGTCACCGTCGCAAATAAAACTGCGAAGAACCCCGAATATTTCTATTACCTCATCTAGAAATTGCAGTACAGGCACCGGCTCAATTGTTGTATTTTTGTACCGCTTTTTTTTAAAAAATACAAATTTCGTAAATTAAAGCCGTCAAGTGCTACGATGAGATAGGAGTTTTTCCTAACACTCTTATAAAAATTTCTTAAAGCAGTTAATTGATATGATGAGATACGAGTTATCCTAATACTCTTATAAAAATTTCGTAAAGTCATCAACTGCTAAATGACCTATCATGAGGATGCTGCAATGTACTAATATTAGAGTTATTCGTCGGGCTGTTTTTGGAATAAATCATCTCTTCCTTTTTGCTGTTTTTCGAAAGTCGTTTTATCCTTTAAACAGTACTCTTTATGAATTTGTCGTTCACCGTTTGTCATTATCTTTAGGATCTCGTGACAAAACATTGATAATATTGTTACAAGTGATGTCTTGCAGTTGTGCTGAAAGTATTCTTCCTCAATATTTACTATCATTACGTTAAATTATTCGGCTAACACCGGCCGATATAAGATACGTTACAGATACAGATACGTTACAGATACGTTACAGATACAGATACGTTACAGATACAGATACGTTACAGATACAGATACGTTACAGATACGTTACAGATACAGATACGTTACAGATACGTTACAGATACAGATACGTTACAGATACAGATACGTTACAGATACAGATACGTTACAGATAAAGATACGTTACAGATACAGATACGTTACAGATAAAGATACGTTACAGATACAGATACGTTACAGATACAGATACGTTACAGATAAAGATACGTTACAGATACAGATACGTTACAGATACAGATACGTTACAGATACGTTAAGTGATTTATCCATAAGTATAGTGGTACATCGGCTCAGAGCGCCTACGTGGCTGATCTTAGTGTCACAACGATGTTTAATGCCGAAATCGAATTCTTGAATTAATAACCACTATTTGCGATGCGAAGAATCAAGTCTCGTTTCACATGGGTGTCACGAAGTAAGTTACAATCGGTAACGATTTTAACTTTATGCTACTTAAAACAGAACTTTTTAAATGCGCGTACAGCCGCCAAAGTTTCAAGCTCATGAATAATATTTTTACTCTCCTTTGCTTGTGGCTCTACTAAATATTATAGTAGCCTAAAGTGCTGTCATTTTGACGTTCTAGAAGTATTTCTACTGGTCCGACTTTAATGGTGTCACAATGTTCTTCAGTTTTCACTTATCTGTTATAAATAGTATATATGGATCGTTCTACTAGCTTCCTTATTTTTAAAATCGCCGAATTTCGTTGATATCCTTAGGTGCTGCAAAGTCTGTTACAGTGTCCTTGGTGTGTCGACTTCCATTCCGATTTGGGCGTCTTTTGCAGGTGTTTCCTCATCCTGCCTCTTTCTAGGGGTCTTTCATCCTCCTCTCCGCCATGGGTCCTCATCCTCCATCCACCGGTCTTCATTATTCATTCTCCGTTGTGGGTCTATATATTTTGTTCATAATCCTTTATATAACAGCAGAAGCATTTACCAAAATAAAAGTCATACCGTATGAACCGTACATTACAGGTTCACTATCGGTTAGTGCGATCAACATTGTCGTAAGAGTCGTTTTAGCAACCTGTCCTAAATTAGTAGCGAAACAATTCATAATATACTCGTTAAATAATTTAAGTAATTTAGAACGTTCAATGCTCTTTAATTCTAAATTAGTTTGATTTTCAAGCTCTAATAATGTAAAATTTAGTAAATCAGCAATTTTTGTTGCTAAGCAAGTTTTATCTCCGGTACATGAAGAACATCTAGTAAGTATTGTCGTTTTCGTAACAAACAGACAGGAATACAGCAACAATTGTTCATATTAATAACACACGGTACATTAATGTGAAAATGATTATCTTAATTTATATATCTTAAATCAACAAAAACATCTTAGCTCTACAAAAATATCTTAGATCATCAAAAACACCCCTAACGTTTTCATTTTTAATTGGAGAAATGTCACCTACAAAATTCTACGGAATAATAGTAGTTTCTTCTACACATAAATTAATTTTCTTAGACAAAGACTCGTTAATATGCGTAACGTTGACGTTATTTTAATTAAAATATGTCATACTTGGTTACATCTAACGAAAACTGTAACCATATCATTATTTAAAAATGGCTAACCTATAATAACTAGGACATCCTGTATGTTATCCGGTACGTCAACAGTAGAAGTAGCTAAATCAACATTCAAAGTTGTCGTAACCTTTGAAGGTACTATAATAAAATCTCCCGCATAACCACACAAACGTACTAATGTGGGCTAACCCTGTAGATGCAACTTATGACTTCATCATGAATTCACGAATTGTAACTGCAGCACAACCCGAGTCTACAAAGCTTCGTATAGGTTCATCGTTAATAACACAATCAATGAAATAGCAAGTACTAGACGCCTGATTATTAGATAAAATTAAAATTGGTTTTGACTCACCCTTATTTTGTCGTTCAGCTGGTCTTTTACCTGCGTTTACGGTGCAACGCTCTGCCTGTGTCCTAACAGATGGCTCTTTGTGCAATTATAACGTGGTTGATACTTTCCTCACGTATCATTGACAGATATTCTTCAAAAATGCATCTGGTTTTTCGTAACGTCTGCGCGAATAGCATTTTAGATAGTGACTTGGGATTTCGTCTTAACAATCTCTCTTCAACTGTTTAATTCTAGCTTCGTATATAACTTTGTTGACTGGAACACGTATCTAAACCGCGAGATGTGCTTGGTATTATATTTTCTCGTGACATACATAACTATCGCTTTTTTATACGGTCCTTTTGTTAAAAGGTGACCTATTATCACTAATGTCTCGTCCCGTCGGAGTCTAATTACATTCAGATCGAGTACGCCTAAGATCGGTTTATAAATATGGGACTAAGAGCTTTGTCCATAGTTCTTAACACGATCATAACACGAAGATCTTACTAACTTAACACGAATCACTAAATAACTTATCTAATGATTAAATCCTTTTTAGTCACGTGACAACAAAAAGTTTTTGCACGCCCTGTATATAAAACCACTCATTCACATCGCGTACGTTTTTCTGGTAAGTCGTAAGTTCACCTCACACCTGAACTGTAAACTACACAAATAATTAAATGTTTATTTTACGTATGAAGTTTATTAATATTAAAATAACGTTACAAAAATAATAATTATTAAAACAAATGGAATAACACAGTCTTAACAACGAAATCGACTGCATTCCTCAACGGTGTTCCATAATCTGCCCATCCATATATTTGTCCCACTGACGTTGGGTTGTCTCTGCCCTGACCGCACGACCCTTTTCTCGGCGGCTGTGTTTATGATGTTTTTGGTTTCCCAGAAATCGTCTCGGATTAAGGGACCATCCAAAAATAGATTACACAAAGTTAGTCAAGCCAATGTTCTTTATTAAATTAGTTATTTAAGTTTTATTGTAAATAAAGTGTATACTAACTAAACATTCATTTATTGTCGGAACAGCATTCTTCTTCAATCTGACCCTAAATTCATTTTTATCAAAAAATTCTTCCTTGAAGTGAATAGAGCACAACATGCTATTCGGTTTAGGCTCAAATTGGTCTTTTCCCACAAATTTAGACCAAAATTTGAGATATTGTTGGTCTTTTGAAAATTGATAATAAAAAAAAGTTAAGCATTCTAAAAAAAATTCTAAGTACACTCCTTATACTTACTTATGAAAACTTATATTAGATATTTTCTTACGCTCTCTCACTAAAGAGTTTTTACAATTAATTTTGACACACTTAGTCATGATTTTTATACAAATTAATCAAAAAAAAAACACTTATTAAGATAGAAATAACGTTGAAATATTTAAATTTGAACAAAGTTCTGACAGCTCTTTGACAACTATGACATGACCACTAAGAGAGGGGGAAGGGGTGTCTTTTTTTTTGGCATGTCATCTCCATAGTATTCAACCTCATTGGAAAGAAGCGACTCTCTAACCGGTTATATATACGATATAAATGTATATACCCAATACAGAAAACAAAAATATTTACAAAAAATATAGAAATCAACTAAATAACTTGATTAGAGTTGCTAAAGCAAATTACTATCAAAATAAAATGGGATTCAATCAACTAGACTCTAAAAATATATGGAATTGTGTAAATGACATATGCAAATCTAAAAAAGAAAATGAAATAAACGAAATTATTTCTGAAACTGGAGAAAAAATTACGCAAAATGAAATGATATCAAATGCGTTTGTTAATTTTTTTACAAATATAGGCCAAACATTAGCCAATCAGATAGACAGTTGTTTAGAAACTGAACTAAACATTAAAAGAAGATATTTTTCACAATCAATATTTTTTAAACCAGTAGACGTTAAAGAAATAAATGAAACCATAAATAATTTAAAAAATAACAAAGCTCCCGGACATGATAAAATCACTTCAGAAATATTAAAAGAGACTAAAGAATATATATCTCCCGTAATTGCATATTTAATTAATCAATGTCTAGAAAGAGGTTTATTTCCAAATATATTAAAAGATACAATTATTACTCCAATTTTTAAAAATAATGATAAGCTAGATATGACAAATTATAGACCCCCCAACTAACAAAGTAGCTTTATAATTTTTAGTTTACAAGACTATTATATTTTATTGATATTATATTGCTGTTTCTGGAATGCTAATTTATTGTACTACAGTTGCAGAAATCACTATTTTGTTCTCTGAAACTAAATAGTTATATAAATTAGTTTTTACAATATTCTTACAGCAAAATTATAAAATTGTTTTCACGATAACTACGAAATTGTTACATAAACATTTATACAACTGTTCTATACAATATTTCAGCTTATAAAATAAAATTGCTTTATAGTTATTCTATATTATTGTTCTGGATTACCTTTAGAACTTTTTGGTCATACAAATATAACTGTTTCTTAACCTCATAATAACGCTTTAAAAAATAGTTATATAAATATTAGTGTGAGATAATTCCGCATCAATAGCAATTTGCTTCTGATGAAAACTCTAAAATAACTGTAATATATTGTCGAAATATACTATTACAAATCAAAAAACTGTATAACAATTATTTTAGTTAAGAATAGTATTATCCCTTTAAAAATATTTATAAAAAAATAAAGCAACTACATTTGGTAGTACCTACGCCATATTATTTTTGTATTTTATGTTTGTTCAACTACTTTCCATACCAATTGTATGTGAGTGTATAGTCTGAAAATGTCAAATTTAAATAGTGAAGAAATGTAAAAAATAAGTGGTACCTGCTTTTCAGAGAACAGTAAAAAATATTAGTAAAACATTTTGATGGTTTGTCTAGACACTCAAAAAAAAAAAACTATCATTCAGCCAGATAATAATTAGGTATGTTCTGAATAATCATGCCCCAATACTAAAAGAAGGCCATATTTTTGGCGATGTCCATGTTAAACTTGCTTATTATCGTAATATTAAAAATTATGCTTGCTCTATAAAGCTGTAGAAACAAATCGGAAACGATTTAGTAAGGTTATGTTATATTTTGTCATATAGTGCAGAAATATGAAACAATTATACAACAAACCATGATGAAGTTGTTTTGTAGAAATAAGTTATTGTATTACAGCTGTTTTTACTGCAATAATATTTTATAATTATGATTCAGTCTTAAAATAACTTTCTAATACCTCTGAATAGCCGCCATATTTAACAAAAACCTAAGACAGTTTTAAAGCTAAATCTACTGTCGGTTTTACTAGTATTTAAGACAAAACCAATGTAAATTAAAGATTTTAATCATTAGTAATATTAGCATAATCTTATTACTAAAAAAAATCAAATTGCATAAATTTAATTTTTGTTTCACACTGAAAAAGTATTAGAAATATGAATCAAACTCGAGGCGCTTAAAAATTTAGTATTGTATGTGCTATATAATTAACAGTAATTCTTGCTGCGCATCCAAAAACGACTTTATTGTAGGTCATACATTATGTTTAAACCGCGTTATAGATATCTCTTAAGTAAATACTGCCATTTTACTAATATCGCCTTGAATTTACTTTTATGACAAATATAGAATTAATTTGTTTTCACCAGACACATTTAAAAAACTAAAATGTTACTGATTTTGATATGCAACCTAACCTCAAAATTAAAAATTTATAAAACAGTTATAAAAGTTTAAAAAAACATTTGTTTAAAGTCTGTGTAAATGTGTAGTAACTGTTCGGTAACTGCATTCAACAAATCTTATAGAATTTACAAAAGAACCAAATAGTTCTGTAATACTGCACCCATTTTGTGTTTATTACTGTTGAAAGAATGTTCCGGAAATGTTCTTAGCTAATATTCTATTTTATAAATTTTGTTCTGTAAACATTTTTTCAGCTTTTATAAAATATCAAATTGTTACTTGGGCCATTTCTCTAATAACCAGTGTTGCTAAGGTTTTTGAAAAAATATTGAAAAATAGAATTACTAGTTTTTTAAATAAGAACAATATTTTATCACCTAAGCAATACGGTTTTACGGAAAAAAAGTCTACACAGGATGCTCTCGTATATTTAACGACAAATATCTACAAATTTATTGATAATCGCAAACCTTGTATGGCAGTATTTATTGATCTAAAAAAAGCGTTTGATACGGTTGATCACAGACAGTTACTGGAAACAATTGAAAACATAGGTATTAGAGGTATGCCATATAAATTATTAAGCGATTACCTAAGTGATAGGCAACAATCTGTAAAAATTAATAACACGGTAAGTATAAAGAAAACGTTACAATATGGTGTACCTCAGGGAACCGTCATGGGACCTATATTGTTTAATATATATATCAACCAATTATTTGATTTGGAAATTGATGGCGAAGTAGTCAGTTTTGCTGATGACACTGTAGTAATTTTTAGTGCAGAAACATGAAACCAATTAAAATCAAAAGTAGAAAAGGAAATGTGTAAAATAATCCACTTTTTCAAAACTAAATTACTAACTGTGAATTACAGCAAAACTTACTATGTACCTTTTACTTCCTTAAATAGTAACTTACCTGAATTTACCGAACTAGTCATTAAAAATAAATGTTCATGTGCGGATATTACCATAGCAGGGCAAACACATGTTAAGTATTTGGGCATATACTTGGATTCACATCTCAGGTGGGATATACATATAAATTTTATAATAAAAAAATTAAGATCAATGTTATGGAGATTCAGGTATTTAAAACAAATACTAAATATAGAGCAACTATGTATAATTTACCATGCACTTATAGAGCCTCATCTTAACTATGGTATTATAGCCTGGGGAGGTGTGACAAATAACTATCTAAACAAATTAGAAATTACCCAAAAATGGTTAATAAAAATAATATACGGAAAACATTTTAGATACCCTTCTGAACAGTTATTTAATGATTGTAAGTTTTTTGATATTAGGCAACTTTTTTGTTTATCAGTTCTTACAAGGCAACACATTTATAAAAACGACTTGAATAGTCTAGAACACCACTATGATACAAGGAATAAAGAAAATATTTCAATAATACCCAAAGTCTCTAAAACGGGAACTCAAAGAAGCTATTTCTATTTAGGACCTAGCCCAGCTAGCACATAACGTTACCAAGCCTTTCGGCGATGTTGTTTTAAGGGAACATAATAACATACCCATACAACGTAATTGCAACGTTAATGAGAAGTTGTTGAGGGAAATCAAAACCTCGCGAAACATCTAATTGTTACTTACGTATTTAACCTGCCTGTTATGATAACACAACGTAATTAAGTAACTTGCTAAAAAAGTTTCCACGAGAAGTACTATGGACTTTCGAACGTAGCCATTCGTTTGTCATAACAAGTGTTCTGTGGTCATAACCAACAAAACATAAAAAAATGTCACTTGTCACTTTTTCTTGTACGTATTTCAGATTTTAAAAAAATTGGAAACTATACGTTTGAATAAGTTTGGTAAGTTGTTTTCGTCTTTTCAATAAATTTTCTAATTTTCTAATTTATTGTCTGTTGTTTTAGATGGTAAAATTTCAATTTCCAAATACAATAAAAAATAAATCATTGTAAACAAGTAGATACAATTAAATGATGAAATATTTATTTTACACGATAATAGGGATCTTATTGATGCCTTAATACTATAGAAGTAACGATATTAAACAATGAAAGTATCGATATTTAGGCACTGAATTACCAATACTATCGCCATAGTGATACTTAGAAGCAAGTATTGTATCGCTATGTGTGTGGTCAGAGATTATAAGGTTTGTTCAAATATTTGTACTGAAATATTTTAGTTTTTGCATGTGGTGAAACTTGGTAATATGATTAAGCGTTACCACTGTTTTTTTGTTATTTAATTATAAGGTAAATTGCCAGTTATTGACACTATAACTTGTACCAGGTAGAGTACCAGTAGAGAAAGAAAAGGTGTCGACTACAGAATATACTTTACTGATGCACTCTTGTTATTAGTTAAGTTGCCTACTCCGTCCTGTTGAATGGGGGTTGCCAGCCGTTTAACAAAAATCTTTTACTTTTTCGATACTTTGTTACTCGAGACTTATAAATATCAATATCTTTAACATAATATCGAACAGTATCGATGCCTCTACCACAAAGTATCTCACATGATACCGGTATTGATACCTTTGACCAATACTCAACCCTACTCCCAATTATACAAAAACAGAGAAGTCATATACTGCCATCCTAACAAGAGAAGTCCTATCTGAAAATTTATATTTATTATCTTTTAAACCTTTTTTTGTGTAACTTTTTAACATTTTAGTACCTTTGTTACAAATAAGACATTCCTTTTCAGTATCGAGAAAGATAAAATGTAGACAAATGCACATAAAAAAAACTGCTAATTTTGCAGATAAAACCTTTCTTGCTAGAACAGCAGTATAGAAGTGCTCATGTAGTTCACTAAAGATAAATAACATTTAAATTTGTTACGTTTCAGTAAATTAAGTATTACCATTGCTGGACAGTAGTGACGTTTTGGTGGATAAATGCAGCATTTCACTGGATATATATACCTATGCCATTTTGCTGTACGTTTGCTGCACAATACCAATTGATGGACAAACTTTAAAAATGCTTTACAATACAGAAAAATTGCTGTAAGTATGGTCGCCCTAGTGTAATAATATTTTAATCACTAAAAATAAATTTTAAAAATATTGTGTTTTAGGTTTCCTTTGTGCTGGATTATAATTCTAGTAAAAATCTCAGGAATTTTAGAAGCTAAAGTTAATACAGAATTGGTTGAAGAAGGATATATAACATCTGAGATTATTTCTTTTTCTTTCATAGCAGAATATCATGCTAAAAAACATTGTTCTGTATAAGTTGAACATCCATTATTAAGTATAAAATTTGTAAAAGTCAAAATAAATGTTATTATTTATTTAAAAAAACAAAGTAAGTAAAAATCAACTAAAAATAGGTGCAACGATTTAAACGAGCATATTTTTTATTTTCTTTATATATATATTATTTTCTTAATAATAATTAAACAAGTAAATTTATTATCTACAAAGTTATTTTTACGGAAGAAACTATGTAATTAAGTTCACATATTTATTTGTTTACAGTACGCTACCGATATATAAAGTTCTAAATGGTTAAAATATCAAAATAAAATAAAAAAGAAATTAATAAAATTGTCACAGTATAAAAATGAAGTCAATAGTGTAATAAAAGTTGACACTTTAAAAAATAAACCTTTTAAAATGTCATAATTTGAAAAATACTTATTGTAATTGGACATCAGTTGGTCTACAAATAAATTCTGTCCATAGTTAGTTCTATGAGCATTTACATAAAATAGTTTCATATACCTAGTAAGTCTGGCAGGAACAAGGAATCTAATAAAGTGTACCAGGCTGTCACTATCAATCAAACCGTTCAATAACTTATACAGGAAAACAAATGATGCTTCTCGACATCTTCATTCCAAACTCTTATAGGTCCCTCTCAAAAATAACATCAAGATCATTTATAGTTTGCTCAAAACTTAGTTCAGAACCTGCAATGACAATCATGCATAATGATATTAGCTGTTTTATTAAACCTTATGACTTTACATTTATCAATATTCAGTTTAAGCAAGTTATATCATATTAAAACTATGATTAGTACCAGTTGTAGGCAAATATCTTTTTTTAGCATCCTACAACTGCCATCTTAATAAAAATCTAGTGACTTTTGAAATATACCTTATATAAATACACTTTTTACTACTTTTGTACAATCGTGCACCATTTTAGCTACCAGTGAACCTTTGCAATATAGGTACCTTATTATACTCTTTCGTGCAAGCGTTCAGTGTTTTCGATTCTAGTGAAACTTTGAGATATTCCTTATATACCCTTTATACCAACTTTTGTCCAATTTGTCAGTGTTTTTTTTACCTATATTATTAATACCTACCTCTACTTGTATGATATTGGTTCTTGATTTCAAAAGCTTTTTAATAATAAATTTATACAATTTTTTATTTTGTTTTCTTCAGATTTTACTATATCCTCAATATACTATTTTGAATATAGTGTATCCAAGGATGGACATAACTATACTTGTAAAGATATTTATTTTAAATTTTTCAGAAGGTCTTTTTCATAATTTCTCAACGTTAATCGTATTTATTTAACAAGCAAAAGAAATTATGAAGAAGTACTTTTAAATTTAAAATAAATATTTTTACAAGTATTGTTAAGTCCATCCGTGGACACACTGTATAATGCTGTAGAATGAATTCACATTATAACATCTATAGAAAGTTTCAGAGCAACTTTCAGGGTAAGTACCGTAAAAGTGCTAGTGTGATGTTTTCCGAACTTCACTTTTTAACTTCTGTGAGATGTGCTATAAAAGTCTTGCCGTTGCGGACATTCGGTGGTTGCAGGGATGATAGGGTTACATTAACAGTACATTGCATGCGAGCTTAAAGAGCCTAAAATTGCAGCTTATTAACGTAGATGGGATGTTTTTGTGCTAGCTGGGAGGTTATACAATATAATTCCACCACCCTTTAAACAATTAAATTCTATAAAGATGTTTAAAAAAAAAGTTAAAAATTGGATATTCTCAAAAAATAGGAATGAGATACATAGTTGGATAGACCTAAAAAATCTATAGTACGATAAATCCGAGAACTGAAATTAAATAAATAAATAATTAAATAATGAAAAGGTCTAAACTGAATAACTAAATACATTCACAAATAATAAATAAAGCTTACCTTAATAGAGTTATCATCTGGATAACTTCTTTTAGTTGTTACTTTGTTTCTTCTTTTTAACCTCAAAATTTGTAAAACTTGTAAATGTGTACATAGCAATGTAAGGAAAGATTGTTTAAGTTAATTTTTGAAAATATAAAAACTATTTTTAAATAATAAATTTGGCATTGTGGGTTGCAGATATTTTAACAAGCTGTGCTTTTAAATATCTGTCACCTCAATTGTACAAATAGCGTTGCCACGAGTTAAGAGTTCATTTTAAATGTAGGTATACCTATTGTTTTACTGTGCACAAGTGTTTAACACTTAGCATATTTTTTTCTTTATTCATAACAAATATTATATTGTATTTAATTTAATTGCATTATTTATGAATAAACATTATTATTATTATTATTATATAGTGGTAAAGAAGAAGACCAGATAGGTGGAACTCTAGGAGAAAGGGTAGTATGTAAGCTTACCTCTTCAATAAAAAAATCAGATGTTTTATTTATTTATTTATTTATTTATTTATTTATTTACGGGCAAAGCCCAATTCAGTTAACATACAATAAAATACAATATAAAATAAAAAATACAATAAAATAGAATAGTGATATCATAAAAATTAAGTAAAATATAGAATAAAATGGTTAGATAAAACAGTGGACATTAATGTACAGAACAGCAAATAAATTATAATGTGTTAAATGAAATTTATGGAATTGCTTGAGACGTTCAAATATTCAATGTAAGTAAGTGGTTCTTAAATCCTTGAACAGAACTGTTAAAAAGTCGAATATCATGAAGAGAGTTAGCTAGTCTAAGTGTTCTAGGAACTTTTGAGCGATATCCATGCAACACCTAACAGCAAATTCAGATTTAGAACACACTGACAACTTTCAGTGCATCTGAACCCACTTTGGCAACGTTGCTCTATTCCCAGGCTTACGCTCCCTTCAATTTATTACTTATAAACTATAGATGATTTAAAATATTAAAAATGCCGATAAATCGCAGGTCCGGTCTAACAAAGAGTATTTCTGTTTTGTTTTCTCGTTTAAAATATTTTTTAAAGGTATAACCTGGTGTAACATTTTCGAAAATTTTTTTTTATGACTAATTTATTTATTTACGAAATATATTTTTAAATATACATATGTACCTATTTCTACATTTTCTTATATACAGGGTGTTTGTTGGTAAGTGTGAATGATTTTAGGGAATGTTTGCCGAAGTTATTTTATAAAAAAAACATAGATCGAAAAAGTCAGTGGCGCAGTACTTTTTTATTAAAAAAGTGGCATTCTCGCACAAACGCCACTGGTACAAGTAGAAATATTTGGAACACCCCAAAAAATACACATTTGCCCCTTCAAAGTTTTTTTGCAAATTTAGAGTAAATATCTTTAAAACTATTAAAAATAATTAATAAAATTTAATAAATTAAAATTTAAACATTCTGTATCTCGGAAACGAAGCATATTTCGACCTACTTTTATAGGAACTTTTTTTAACAAAATAACTTTGATAACAATTTGCAAAAATCGTTCGTACTTATTTACAAATACCCTGTATAAAAATACGTTTTTTAAATAATAACCCATTTGATACTAGTTTGTGCAACAACAGTGGACAATCCACTGGAGTTGTACAGTATGTTTTTTTCTACGACCCACTAACGAAAATCTACAAATTTAAAGTATTATTTTAGGAAAAGACAAAATAATTAATTTTAAAATAATTTATGACTTTACTAATTTGTGAAATAAAATAAACATGAAAAAATATTTCATTTAATTAGTCCCCAGCCCAGATTTGAACTCGGGCCTCTCGAATGAAAGACAGATGCCGTATCATCATTTTCACCTCCACATCTAAAATTTTAGTTCTAAAAGTAGTAATTAAATTAGTTTCATATAGGTAGTTTAATTCAAATTTAGGATTTTTTAAATTGTGGTCTAAATTAAAATTATTTTTGAATCCTACGCAAAAATAACTCATTTTAATGTATATTTAATCTCAATTCCTAAAAAATATACTGACAATTAGTTTGACAGAATTGTCACTTATTTAAAATTTTAAAAATAATAGTTGTTGGGTGTCCAATATATAAACTGTGATTGGTAGATTTCATTTTTTTGCAGTGTTCTCACTACCCAGAATGGATATGAAATATATTCGTTGAGTTGAACGCAATAGTATATTTTTTCGTTTTGTATAGTCTGTGCGTGAATAGTAGTTTGTGCAACAAAATTGGATATGATGGCCATATCGCACGAAGACGAAGTTTCAGAACGACGCCGTAGACGGAGTGCTTAATCGTCTGAGTGCGATAAATAAATAATTTTAAAATAATGTATGACTTTTAATAATTTATAAAATAAAATAAACATACAAAAAGATTTAATTTAATTAGTCCCCAGCCATGATTGGAACTCGGGTCTCTCGCTTGGAGACAAACTCCGTGCCGTCGCCACACTTGCCATTATAGTTTTAATACTTGTAATTAAATTAGTTTTATATGGTTTGATTAAAATTTAAGATTTGTTTATAAATTTGGACGAAATAAAAATAGAAATTCTATTATTTATCGATTATACATAATAAATATTCATTTTTACGTATATTTAATCTCAATAATTCAAAAATATACTGACAGTTAGTTTGACTACATAAAATTTAAAAAATAATAGTAGCCGGGTGACCAATATATAATCTGATTGGTGGATTTAACTGTTTTGCAGTGTTCTTACTAGGTAGAATGAATATGAAATATATTCGTTCAGTTGAACGCAATGGAATACTTTTTTGTTTTGTAGTATGTGCGTAGATTAGCTAATATTCATGTGGGTATAGAAAAAAGCATATCCATGTGGATGTAGAAAATAGTAGTTTGTGTAACATGAGTGAATATAAATTAAATTGATTTCATATAGTTTAATTAAAATTTATAATTATTTATTTCTAAATATAGATCAAATAAAACTAGAAATGCTATTATTTATCGATTCTACACAAGTATAACTCATTTTACGCAATAGCATATTTTTTCGTTTTGTAGTCTGTACGTAGATACGCTATCCATTTGGGTGTAGAAAAAATTGTTTTCTAGTACTAAAAATATTTAAAAATAACATTGAGTAAAATGATTTATTATTAGTAAAAGAAGGAATAAAAATAATCATTTTTATTGACTATTGGTCGGATTTCTACTCGGATTTCTACTCAAATTTCTAATATCTAAACCTCTAGTGAAACGTGGATCTAAGATCTCGGGTAGTATACAATCTAAATAAAATTGCTTTAGTTTGTTTTCCATATACACCAAAATCTATCATCTTTTTTATTTTTTCTACTAACATACTTAAAGGTATTAAAATAAATAAAAAAAAAAAATATTGCATTATTGCATTTTCGCATTATCATTAATAATTGCAAATTTTATTATGTTGTCAACCATTGCTTTTTTCGGAGTCAGTTTTGAAGCAGTGGCAGGATATTTAATTTCGATAATACTGTCTGTTCCTAATAAACCGTCGGAACCTAAAAACCATATTCAGAATCCACAAATAAACCACATTTATTGGATATCCGCTTTAAATTTGTAAATATTGCTTTAAAGCTAAAGGTTTTTTTTTATTCAATACTTAGTATTTTAATTTCCCATATATTTTAACTTTAATGCTTAGAAGGGGTGCTAATGTTTGTCTTTTTCTAAGTAATCTAGCACGATATTTTATAGATTTCCGTCGAAACGGAAATATAATTTTCGGCATTTCCGAAAGTTTTCCCATTTTTATCACAAATTATTATAACTCAGCTTACACAAAAAAGTTCATATAAACACATTGACAAAATACGAAACAAAAATACCTACACTTGAACTAAAAAGAATAAAGTTTTTTATTATTTTATTTTTATCCCAATTTTCCGGTACTGCATGCACCGCCAACGTCCGCCGCCTTGTTGCCAAATCAATTAATATGGATTGGAATCTTGACAGATTTTCTCAGATTTCCTAATTCAAGGTTTTCAAAAAATATACGCTTTGGACAAAAAAGTGTATTGGAAAGAATTAGCTGATTTTTATATAACAATTCCCGGTAAAGACTCCTTTTTGCAATAATTTTCATAATTTGTATAGAAATAATTAAAAAATTAGTTTTTCTGAATTCGGGCTCTACAGCGGAATTCTCTATCATTTGCTTAGTAGGTATACCAAATTTTATAAAAAAATATTTAAAACTGAGAAAGAGAACCTTGAAGTCGTTTTAAGCCTGTTTCTAACCATGGATATCGCTCTTAAACGCATAATTGTAACGGTGAAAAGGTACATGGAATGTTTGAATTTGTCTAGTAGTACGTGACGGCACAAAAAGATTAATTCTGGAAAGGAGGTCGGGGCAATTACACCTGCCATTGATAATATTGGACAGTATGGTAAGATCTTTTCGTTTCCTACGAAC
>CAKMHV010000009.1:244049-264049 GCA_927349885.1 Psylliodes chrysocephalus
GTGCTTTCCGATGCACTTTGAATGCTGAGTCTTTTTTAAAATTAATTAATATATCATATAATGATTTAATCAGTAAAATCTAGCGGTGTTTCTTTTTTCTATAAGTAACAGGAAATTATACAATTCTAAGGGTTGCAACAGGGGTACTTTCCGATGCACTTTGAATGCTGAGTCTTTTTTAAAATTAATTAATATATCATATAATGATTTAATCAGTAAAATCTAGCGGGGTTTCTTTTTTCTATAAGTAACAGAAAATTATACAATTCTAAGGATTGCAACATAGGTGCTTTCCGATGCACTTTGAATGCTGAGTCTTTTTTATATTTAATTAATATATCATATAATGATTTAATCAGTAAAATCTAGCGGGGTTTCTTTTTTCTATAAGTAACAGAAAATTATACAATTCTAAGGATTGCAACAGGGGTACTTTCCGATGCACTTTTAATGCTGAGTCTTTTTTAAAATTAATTATATATCATATAATGATTTAATCAGTAAAATCTAGCGGGGTTTCTTTTTTCTATAAGTAACAGAAAATTATACAATTCTAAGGATTGCAACAGGGGTACTTTCCGATGCACTTTTAATGCTGAGTCTTTTTTAAAATAAATTATATATCATATAATGATTTAATCAGTAAAATCTAGCCGAATTTCTTTTTTCTATAAGTAACAAAAAATTATACAATTCTAAGGATTGCAACAGGGGTGCTTTCCGATGCACTTTGAATGCTGAGTCTTTTTTAAAATGAATTATTATATCATATATTGATTTAATCAGTAAAATCTAGCGGGGTTTCTTTTTTCTATAAGTAACAGAAAATTATACAATTCTAAGGATTGCAACATAGGTGCTTTCCGATGCACTTTGAATGCTGAGTCTTTTTTATATTTAATTAATATATCATATAATGATTTAATCAGTAAAATCTAGCGGGGTTTCTTTTTTCTATAAGTAACAGAAAATTATACAATTCTAAGGATTGCAACATGGGTGCTTTCCGATGCACTTTGAATGCTGTATCTTTTTTAAAATTAATCACTATAACATAAAATGATTTAATCAGTAAAATCTAGCGGGGTTTCTTTTTTCTATAAGTAACAGGAAATTATACAATTCTAAGGGTTGCAACAGGGGTACTTTCCGATGCTCTTTTAATGCTGAGTCTTTTTTAAAATTAATTAAGATATCATATAATGTTTTAATCAGTAAAATCTAGCGGGGTTTCTTTTTTCCATAAGTAACAGAAAATTATACAATTCTAAGGATTGCAACAGGGGTACTTTCCGATGCACTTTTAATGCTGAGTCTTTTTTAAAATAAATTATATATCATATAATGATTTAATCAGTAAAATCTAGCCGAATTTCTTTTTTCTATAAGTAACAAAAAATTATACAATTCTAAGGATTGCAACAGGGGTGCTTTCCGATGCACTTTGAATGCTGAGTCTTTTTTAAAATTAATTAATATATCATATAATGATTTAATCAGTAAAATCTAGCGGTGTTTCTTTTTTCTATAAGTAACAGGAAATTATACAATTCTAAGGGTTGCAACAGGGGTACTTTCCGATGCACTTTGAATGCTGAGTCTTTTTTAAAATTAATTAATATATCATATATTGATTTAATCAGTAAAATCTAGCGGGGTTTCTTTTTTCTATAAGTAACAGAAAATTATACAATTCTAAGGATTGCAACATAGGTGCTTTCCGATGCACTTTGAATGCTGAGTCTTTTTTAAAATTAATTAATATATCATATAATGATTTAATCAGTAAAATCTAGCTGGGTTTCTTTTTTCTATAAGTAACAGGAAATTATACAATTCTAAGGGTTGCAACAGGGGTGCTTTCCGATGCACTTTGAATGCTGAGTCTTTTTTAAAATTAATTATATATCATATAATGATTTAATCAGTAAAATCTAGCGGGGTTTCTTTTTTCCATAAGTAACAGAAAATTATACAATTCTAAGGATTGCAACAGGGGTACTTTCCGATGCACTTTTAATGCTGAGTCTTTTTTAAAATAAATTATATATCATATAATGATTTAATCAGTAAAATCTAGCCGAATTTCTTTTTTCTATAAGTAACAAAAAATTATACAATTCTAAGGATTGCAACAGGGGTGCTTTCCGATGCACTTTGAATGCTGAGTCTTTTTTAAAATTAATTAATATATCATATAATGATTTAATCAGTAAAATCTAGCGGGGTTTCTTTTTTCTATAAGTAACAGGAAATTATACGATGCTAAGGGTTGCAACAGGGGTACTTTCCGATGCACTTTTAATGCTAAGTCTTTTTTAAAATTAATTATTATATCATATATTGATTTAATCAGTAAAATCTAGCGGGGTTTCTTTTTTCTATAAGTAACAGAAAATTATACAATTCTAAGGATTGCAACATGGGTGCTTTCCGATGCACTTTGAATGCTGAGTCTTTTTTAAAATTAATTAATATATCATATAATGATTTAATCAGTAAAATCTAGCCGAATTTCTTTTTTCTATAAGTAACAAAAAATTATACAATTCTAAGGATTGCAACAGGGGTGCTTTCCGATGCACTTTGAATGCTGAGTCTTTTTTAAAATAAATTATATATCATATAATGATTTAATCAGTAAAATCTAGCCGAATTTCTTTTTTCTATAAGTAACAAAAAATTATACAATTCTAAGGATTGCAACAGGGGTGCTTTCCGATGCACTTTGAATGCTGAGTCTTTTTTAAAATTAATTAATATATCATATAATGATTTAATCAGTAAAATCTAGCGGGGTTTCTTTTTTCTATAAGTAACAGAAAATTATACAATTCTAAGGGTTGCAACAGGGGTGCTTTCCGATGCACTTTGAATGCTGAATCATTTTTAAAATTATTTAATATCATATAATGATTTAATCAGTAAAATCTAGCAGGGTTTCTTTTTTCTATAAGTAACAGGAAATTATACAATTCTAAGGGTTGCAACAGGGGTGCTTCCCGATGCACTTTGAATGCTGAATCATTTTTAAAATTAATTAATATCATATAATGATTTAATCAGTAAAATCTAGCAGGGTTTTTTTTTTTTCTATAAGTAACAGGAAATTATTCAATTCTAAGGGTTGCAACAGGGGTGCTTTCCGATGCACTTTGAATGCTGAATCTTTTTTAAAAATTATTTATTATAACATATAATGATTTAATCAGTAAAATCTAGCGGGGTTTCTTTTTTCTATAAGTAACAGAAAATTATACAATTGTAAGGGTTGCAACAGGGGTGCTTCCCGATGCACTTTGAATGCTGAATCATTTTTCAAATTAATTAATATCATATAATGATTTAATCAGTAAAATCTAGCAGGGTTTTTTTTTTTTATAAGTAACAGGAAATTATTCAATTCTAAGGGTTGCAACAGGGGCGCTTTCCGATGCACTTTGAATGCTGATTCTTTTTTAAAAATTAATTATTATAACATATAATGATTTAATCAGTAAAATCTAGTGTGGTTTCTTTTTTCTATAAGTAACAGGAAATTATACAATTCTAAGGGTTGCAACAGGGGTGCTTTCCAATGCACATTGAATGCTGAATAGTTTTTAAAATTAATTATTATTATAACATATAATGATTTAATCAGTAAAATCTAGAGGGGTTTCTTTTTTCTATAAGTAACAGGAAATTATTCAATTCTAAGGGTTGCAAGAGGGTTGCTTCGCGATGCACTTTGAATGCTGTATTTTTTTTTAAATTTATTAATATACCATATAATGATTTAATCAGAAAAATCTAGAGGGGTTTCTTTTTTTTATAAGTAACAGGAAATTATTCAATTCTAAGGGTTGCAACAGGGGTGCTTCCCGATGCACTTTGAATGCTGAATCATTTTTAAAATTAATTAATATCATATAATGATTTAATCAGTAAAATCTAGCAGGGTTTCTTTTTTCTATAAGTAACAGGAAATTATTCAATTCTAAGGGTTGCAACAGGGGCGCTTTCCGATGCACTTTGAATGCTGAATCTTTTTTAAAAATTATTTATTATAACATATAATGATTTAATCAGTAAAATATAGCAGGGTTTCTTTTTTCTATAAGTAACAGGAAATTATACAATTCTAAGTGTTGCAACAGGGGTGCTTCCCGATGCACTTTGAATGCTGTATCTTTTTTTAAATTCATTATTATATCATATAATAAGTTAATCAGTAAAATCTAGAGGGGTTTCTTTTTTCTATAAGTAACAGAAAATTATACAATTCTAAGGGTTGCAACAGGGGTGCTTTCCAATGCACATTGAATACTGAATCTTGTTTAAAATTAATGATTATAACATATAATGATTAAATCAGTAAAATCTAGCGAAGTTTCTTTTTTCTATAAGTAACAGGAAATTATACAATTCTAAGGGTTGCAACAGGGGTGCTTTCCGATGCACATTGAATGCTGAATAGTTTTTAAAATTAATTATTATAACATAAAATGATTTAATCAGTAAAATCTAGAGTGGTTTCTTTTTTCTAAAAGTAACAGGAAATTATACAATTCTAAGGGTTGCAACAGGGGTGCTTTCCGATACACATTGAATGCTGAATAGTTTTTAAAATTATTATAACATATAATGATTTAATCAGTAAAATCTAGAGGGGTTTCTTTTTTCTATAAGTAACAGGAAATTATTCAATTCTAAGGGTTGCAAGAGGGTTGCTTCGCGATGCACTTTGAATGCTGTATTTTTTTTTAAATTTATTAATATACCATATAATGATTTAATCAGTAAAATCTAGAGGGGTTTCTTTTTTTTATAAGTAACAGGAAATTATTCAATTCTAAGGGCTGCAACAGGGGTGCTTTCCAATGCACTTTGAATGCTGAATCTTTTTTAAAAATTAATTATTATAACATATAATGATTTAATCAGTAAAATCTAGAGTGGTTTCTTTTTTCTAAAAGTAACAGGAAATTATACAATTCTAAGGGTTGCAACAGGGGTGCTTTCCGATGCACATTGAATGCTGAATAGTTTTTAAAATTAATTATTATAACATATAATGATTTAATCAGTAAAATCTAGAGTGGTTTCTTTTTTCTAAAAGTAACAGGAAATTATACAATTCTAAGGGTTGCAACAGGGGTGCTTTCCGATGCACATTGAATGCTGAATAGTTTTTAAAATTAATTATTATAACATATAATGATTTAATCAGTAAAATCTAGAGTGGTTTCTTTTTTCTAAAAGTAACAGGAAATTATACAATTCTAAGGGTTGCAACAGGAGTGCTTTCCAATGCACATTGAATACTGAATCTTGTTTAAAATTAATGATTATAACATATAATGATTAAATCAGTAAAATCTAGCGAAGTTTCTTTTTTCTATAAGTAACAGGAAATTATACAATTCTAAGGGTTGCAACAGGGGTGCTTTCCGATGCACATTGAATGCTGAATAGTTTTTAAAATTAATTATTATAACATAAAATGATTTAATCAGTAAAATCTAGAGTGGTTTCTTTTTTCTAAAAGTAACAGGAAATTATACAATTCTAAGGGTTGCAATAGGGGTGCTTTCCGATGCACTTTTAATGCTGAAACTTTTTTAAAATTAATTAATATATCATATAATGATTTAATCAGTAAAATCTAGGGGGTTTCTTTTTTCTATAAGTAACAGGAAATTATACGATGCTAAGGGTTGCAACAGGGGTACTTTCTGATGCACTTTTAATGCTGAGTCTCTTTTAAAATTAATTAATATATCATATAATGATTTAATCAGTAAAATCTAGCGGGGTTTCTTTTTTCTATAAGTAACAGGAAATTATACGATGCTAAGGGTTGCAACAGGGGTACTTTCCGATGCACTTTTAATGCTGAGTCTTTTTTAAAATTAATTAAGATATCATATAATGTTTTAATCAGTAAAATCTAGCGGGATTTCTTTTTTCTATAGGTAACAGTAAATTATACGATGCTAAGGGTTGCAACAGGGGTACTTTCCGATGCACTTTGAATGCTGAGTCTTTTTTAAAATTAATAAATATATCATATAATGATTTAATCAGTAAAATCTAGCTGGGTTTCTTTTTTCTATAAGTAACAGGAAATTATACAATTCTAAGGGTTGCAACAGGGGTACTTTCCGATGCACTTTTAATGCTGAGTCTTTTTTAAAATTAATTAATTAATATATCATATAATGATTTAATCAGTAAAATCTAGCGGGGTTTCTTTTTTCTATAAGTAACAGGAAATTATACAATTCTAAGGGTTGCAACAGGGGGTACTTTCCGATGCACTTTTAATGCTAAGTCTTTTTTAAAATTAATTAATATATCATATAATGATTTAATCAGTAAAATCTAGCCGAATTTCTTTTTTCTATAAGTAACAAAAAATTATACAATTCTAAGGATTGCAACAGGGGTGCTTTCCGATGCACTTTGAATGCTGAGTCCTTTTTAAAATTAATTAATATATCATATAATGATTTAATCAGTAAAATCTAGCGGGGTTTCTTTTTTCTAAATGTAACAAAAAATTATACAATTCTAAGGATTGCAACAGGGGTGCTTTCCGATGCACTTTGAATGCTGAGTCTTTTTTAAAATTAATTAATATATCATATAATACTTTAATCAGTAAAATCTAGCGGGTTTTTTTTTTCTATAAGTAACAGGAAATTATACAATTCTAAGGGTTGCAACAGTGGTACTTTCCGATGCACTTTGAATGCTGAGTCTTTTTTAAAATTAATTAATATATCATATAATGATTTAATCAGTAAAATCTAGCGGGGTTTCTTTTTTCTATAAGTAACAGGAAATTATACAATTCTAAGGGTTGCAACAGTGGTACTTTCCGATGCACTTTGAATGCTGCGTCTTTTTTAAAATTAATTAATATATCATATAATGATTTAATCAGTAAAATCTAGCGGGGTTTCTTTTTTCTAAATGTAACAAAAAATTATACAATTCTAAGGATTGCAACAGGGGTGCTTTCCGATGCACTTTGAATGCTGAATCCTTTTTAAAATTAATTAATATATCATATAATGATTTAATCAGTAAAATCTAGCGGGGTTTCTTTTTTCTAAATGTAACAAAAAATTATACAATTCTAAGGATTGCAACAGGGGTGCTTTCCGATGCACTTTGAATGCTGAGTCTTTTTTAAAATTAATTAATATATCATATAATACTTTAATCAGTAAAATCTAGCGGGGTTTTTTTTTTCTATAAGTAACAGGAAATTATACAATTATAAGGGTTACAACAGTGGTACTTTCCGATGCACTTTGAATGCTGAGTCTTTTTTAAAATTAATTAATACATCATATAATGATTTAATCAGTAAAATCTAGCGGGGTTTCTTTTTTCTATAAGTAACAAAACATTATACAATTCTTAGGATTGCAACAGCGGTACTTTACGATGCACTTTGAATGCTGAGTCTTTTTTATATTTAATTAATATATCATATAATGATTTAATCAGTAAAATCTAGCGGGGTTTCTTTTTTCTATAAGTAACAGAAAATTATACAATTCTAAGGATTGCAACATGGGTGCTTTCCGATGCACTTTCAATGCTGTATCTTTTTTAAAATTAATTACTATAACATAAAATGATTTAATCAGTAAAATCTAGCGGGGTTTCTTTTTTCTATAAGTAACAGGAAATTATACAATTCTAAGGGTTGCAACAGGGGTACTTTCCGATGCTCTTTTAATGCTGAGTCTTTTTTAAAATTAATTAAGATATCATATAATGTTTTAATCAGTAAAATCTAGCGGGGTTTCTTTTTTCTATAAGTAACAGGAAATTATACGATGCTAAGGGTTGCAACAGGGGTACTTTCTGATGCACTTTTAATGCTGAGTCTTTTTTAAAATTAATTAATATATCATATAATGATTTAATCAGTAAAATCTAGCGGGGTTTCTTTTTTCTATAAGTAACAGGAAATTATACAATTCTAAGGGTTGCAATAGGGGTGCTTTCCGATGCACTTTGAATACTGTATCTTTTTTAAAATTAATCATTATAACATAAAATGATTTAATCAGTAAAATCTAGCGGGGTTTCTTTTTTCTATAAGTAACAGGAAATTATACAATTCTAAGGGTCGCAACAGGGGTGCTTTCCGATGCACTTTTAATGCTGAATCTTTTTTAAAATTAATTAATATATCATATAATGATTTAATCAGTAAAATCTAGCCGAATTTCTTTTTTCTATAAGTAACAAAAAATTATACAATTCTAAGGATTGCAACAGGGGTGCTTTCCGATGCACTTTGAATGCTGAGTCCTTTTTAAAATTAATTAATATATCATATAATGATTTATTCAGTAAAATCTAGCGGGGTTTCTTTTTTCTAAATGTAACAAAAAATTATACAATTCTAAGGATTGCAACAGGGGTGCTTTCCGATGCACTTTGAATGCTGAGTCTTTTTTAAAATTAATTAATAAATCATATAATACTTTAATCAGTAAAATCTAGCGGGGTTTTTTTTTTTCTATAAGTAACAGGAAATTATACAATTCTAAGGATTGCAACAGGGGTGCTTTCCGATGCACTTTGAATGCTGAGTCTTTTTTAAAATTAATCATTATAACAAAAAATGATTTAATCAGTAAAATCTAGCGGGCTTTCTTTTTTCTATAAGTAACAGGAAATTATACAATTCTAAGGGTCGCAACAGGGGTGCTTTCCGATGCACTTTTAATGCTGAATCTTTTTTAAAATTAATTAAGATATCATATAATGTTTTAATCAGTAAAATCTAGCGGGCTTTCTTTTTTCCATAAGTAACAGAAAATTATACAATTCTAAGGATTGCAACAGGGGTACTTTCCGATGCACTTTTAATGCTGAGTCTTTTTTAAAATAAATTATATATCATATAATGATTTAATCAGTAAAATCTAGCCGAATTTCTTTTTTCTATAAGTAACAAAAAATTATACAATTCTAAGGATTGCAACAGGGGTGCTTTCCGATGCACTTTGAATGCTGAGTCTTTTTTAAAATTAATTAATATATCATATAATGATTTAATCAGTAAAATCTAGCGGGGTTTCTTTTTTCTATAAGTAACAGGAAATTATACGATGCTAAGGGTTGCAACAGGGGTACTTTCCGATGCACTTTTAATGCTAAGTCTTTTTTAAAATTAATTATTATATCATATATTGATTTAATCAGTAAAATCTAGCGGGGTTTCTTTTTTCTATAAGTAACAGAAAATTATACAATTCTAAGGATTGCAACAGGGGTGCTTTCCGATGCACTTTGAATGCTGAGTCTTTTTTAAAATTAATTAATATATCATATAATGATTTAATCAGTAAAATCTAGCCGAATTTCTTTTTTCTATAAGTAACAAAAAATTATACAATTCTAAGGATTGCAACAGGGGTGCTTTCCGATGCACTTTGAAGGCTGAGTCTTTTTTAAAATAAATTATATATCATATAATGATTTAATCAGTAAAATCTAGCCGAATTTCTTTTTTCTATAAGTAACAAAAAATTATACAATTCTAAGAATTGCAACAGGGGTGCTTTCCGATGCACTTTGAATGCTGAGTCTTTTTTAAAATTAATTAATATATCATATAATGATTTAATCAGTAAAATCTAGCGGGGTTTCTTTTTTCTATAAGTAACAGGAAATTATACGATGCTAAGGGTTGCAACAGGGGTACTTTCCGATGCACTTTTATTGCTGAGTCTTTTTTAAAATTAATTAAGATATCATATAATGTTTTAATCAGTAAAATCTAGCGGGGTTTCTTTTTTCTATAAGTAACAGGAAATTATACAATTCTAAGGGTTGCAACAGGGGTACTTTCCGATGCACTTTTAATGCTAAGTCTTTTTTAAAATTAATTAATATATCATATAATGATTTAATCAGTAAAATCTAGCCGAATTTCTTTTTTCTATAAGTAACAAAAAATTATACAATTCTAAGGATTGCAACAGGGGTGCTTTCCGATGCACTTTGAATGCTGAGTCTTTTTTAAAATTAATTAATATATCATATATTGATTTAATCAGTAAAATATGGCGGTGTTTCTTTTTTCTATAAGTAACAGGAAATTATACAATTCTAAGGGTTGCAACAGGGGTACTTTCCGATGCACTTTTAATGCTGAGTCTTTTTTAAAATTAATTAAGATATCATATAATGTTTTAATCAGTAAAATCTAGCGGGGTTTCTTTTTTCTATAAGTAACAGGAAATTATACAATTCTAAGGGTTGCAACAGGGGTACTTTCCGATGCACTTTTAATGCTAAGTCTTTTTTAAAATTAATTAATATATCATATAATGATTTAATCAGTAAAATCTAGCCGATTTTCTTTTTTCTATAAGTAACAAAAAATTATACAATTCTAAGGATTGCAACAGGGGTGCTTTCCGATGCACTTTGAATGCTGAGTCTTTTTTAAAATTAATTAATATATCATATAATGATTTAATCAGTAAAATCTAGCCTGGTTTCTTTTTTCTATAAGTAACAGAAAATTATACAATTCTAAGGATTGCAACATGGGTGCTTTCCGATGCACTTTGAATGCTGAGTCTTTTTTAAAATTAATTAATATATCATATAATGATTTAATCAGTAAAATCTATCGGGGTTTCTTTTTTCTAAATGTAACAAAAAATTATACAATTCTAAGGATTGCAACAGGGGTGCTTATCGATGCACTTTGAATGCTGAGTCTTTTTTAAAATTAATTAATATATCATATAATACTTTAATCCGTAAAATCTAGCGGGGTTTTTTTTTTCTATAAGTAACAGGAAATTATACAATTCTAAGGGTTACAACAGTGGTACTTTCCGATGCACTTTGAATGCTGTCTTTTTTAAAATTAATTAATACATCATATAATGATTTAATCAGTAAAATCTAGCGGGGTTTCTTTTTTCTATAAGTAACAAAACATTATACAATTCTTAGGATTGCAACATGGGTACTTTCCGATGCACTTTGAATGCTGAGTCTTTTTTAAATTTAATTAATATATCATATAATGATTTAATCAGTAAAATCTAGCGGGGTTTCTTTTTTCTATAAGTAACAGAAAATTATACAATTCTAAGGGTTGCAGCAGGGTTGCTTTCCGATGCACTTTGAATGCTGTATCTTTTTTAAAATTAATCATTATAACATAAAATGATTTAATCAGTAAAATCTAGCGGGGTTTCTTTTTTCTATAAGTAACAGGAAATTATACAATTCTAAGGGTCGCAACAGGGGTGCTTTCCGATGCACTTTTAATGCTGAATCTTTTTTAAAATTAATTAATATATCATATATTGATTTAATCAGTAAAATCTAGGGGGGTTTCTTTTTTCTATAAGTAACAGGAAATTATACAATTCTAAGGGTTGCAACAGGGGTGCTTTCCGATGCACTTTGAATGCTGAGTCTTTTTTAAAATTATTTATTATATCCTATAATGATTTAATCAGTAAAATCTAGCGGGGTTTCTTTTTTCTATAAGTAACAGGAAATTATACAATTCTAAGGGTCGCAACAGGGGTGCTTTGCGATGCACTTTTAATGCTGAATCTTTTTTAAAATTAATTAATATATCATATAATGATTTAATCAGTAAAATCTAGCGGGGTTTCTTTTTTCTAAATGTATCAAAAAATTATACAATTCTAAGGATTGCATCAGGGGTGCTTATCGATGCACTTTGAATGCTGAGTCTTTTTTAAAATTAATTAATATATCATATATTGATTTAATCAGTAAAATCTAGCGGGGTTTCTTTTTTCTATAAGTAACAGAAAATTATACAATTCTAAGGATTGCAACATAGGTGCTTTCCGATGCACTTTGAATGCTGAGTCTTTTTTAAAATTAATTAATATATCATATAATGATTTAATCAGTAAAATCTAGCTGGGTTTCTTTTTTCTATAAGTAACAGGAAATTATACAATTCTAAGGGTTGCAACAGGGGTGCTTTCCGATGCACTTTGAATGCTGAGTCTTTTTTAAAATTAATTATATATCATATAATGATTTAATCAGTAAAATCTAGCGGGGTTTCTTTTTTCTATAAGTAACAGAAAATTATACAATTCTAAGGATTGCAACAGGGGTACTTTCCGATGCACTTTTAATGCTGAGTCTTTTTTAAAATAAATTATATATCATATAATGATTTAATCAGTAAAATCTAGCCGAATTTCTTTTTTCTATAAGTAACAAAAAATTATACAATTCTAAGGATTGCAACAGGGGTGCTTTCCGATGCACTTTTAATGCTAAGTCTTTTTTAAAATTAATTATTATATCATATAATGATTTAATCAGTAAAATCTAGCGGGGTTTCTTTTTTCTATAAGTAACAGAAAATTATACAATTCTAAGGATTGCAACAGGGGTGCTTTCCGATGCACTTTGAATGCTGAGTCTTTTTTAAAATTAATTAATATATCATATAATGATTTAATCAGTAAAATCTAGCCGAATTTCTTTTTTCTATAAGTAACAAAAAATTATACAATTCTAAGGATTGCAACAGGGGTGCTTTCCGATGCACTTTGAATGCTGAGTCTTTTTTAAAATAAATTATATATCATATAATGATTTAATCAGTAAAATCTAGCCGAATTTCTTTTTTCTATAAGTAACAAAAAATTATACAATTCTAAGGATTGCAACAGGGGTGCTTTCCGATGCACTTTGAATGCTGAGTCTTTTTTAAAATTAATTAATATATCATATAATGATTTAATCAGTAAAATCTAGCGGGGTTTCTTTTTTCTATAAGTAACAGAAAATTATACAATTCTAAGGGTTGCAACAGGGGTGCTTTCCGATGCACTTTGAATGCTGAATCATTTTTAAAATTATTTAATATCATATAATGATTTAATCAGTAAAATCTAGCAGGGTTTCTTTTTTCTATAAGTAACAGGAAATTATACAATTCTAAGGGTTGCAACAGGGGTGCTTCCCGATGCACTTTTAATGCTAAGTCTTTTTTAAAATTAATTATTATATCATATATTGATTTAATCAGTAAAATCTAGCGGGGTTTCTTTTTTCTATAAGTAACAGAAAATTATACAATTCTAAGGATTGCAACATAGGTGCTTTCCGATGCACTTTGAATGCTGAGTCTTTTTTAAAATTAATTAATATATCATATAATGATTTAATCAGTAAAATCTAGCCGAATTTCTTTTTTCTATAAGTAACAAAAAAATTATACAATTCTAAGGATTGCAACAGGGGTGCTTTCCGATGCACTTTGAAGGCTGAGTCTTTTTTAAAATAAATTATATATCATATAATGATTTAATCAGTAAAATCTAGCCGAATTTCTTTTTTCTATAAGTAACAAAAAATTATACAATTCTAAGGATTGCAACAGGGGTGCTTTCCGATGCACTTTGAATGCTGAGTCTTTTTTAAAATTAATTAATATATCATATAATGATTTAATCAGTAAAATCTAGCGGGGTTTCTTTTTTCTATAAGTAACAGGAAATTATACGATGCTAAGGGTTGCAACAGGGGTACTTTCCGATGCACTTTTAATGCTAAGTCTTTTTTAAAATTAATTATTATATCATATATTGATTTAATCAGTAAAATCTAGCGGGGTTTCTTTTTTCTATAAGTAACAGAAAATTATACAATTCTAAGGATTGCAACAGGGGTGCTTTCCGATGCACTTTGAATGCTGAGTCTTTTTTAAAATTAATTAATATATCATATAATGATTTAATCAGTAAAATCTAGCCGAATTTCTTTTTTCTATAAGTAACAAAAAATTATACAATTCTAAGGATTGCAACAGGGGTGCTTTCCGATGCACTTTGAATGCTGAGTATTTTTTAAAATTAATTAATATATCATATAATGATTTAATCAGTAAAATCTAGCGGGGTTTCTTTTTTCTATAAGTAACAGAAAATTATACAATTCTAAGGGTTGCAACAGGGGTGCTTTCCGATGCACTTTGAATGCTGAATCATTTTTAAAATTATTTAATATCATATAATGATTTAATCAGTAAAATCTAGCAGGGTTTCTTTTTTCTATAAGTAACAGGAAATTATACAATTCTAAGGGTTGCAACAGGGGTGCTTCCCGATGCACTTTGAATGCTGAATCATTTTTAAAATTAATTAATATCATATAATGATTTAATCAGTAAAATCTAGCAGGGTTTTTTTTTTTCTATAAGTAACAGGAAATTATTCAATTCTAAGGGTTGCAACAGGGGCGCTTTCCGATGCACTTTGAATGCTGATTCTTTTTTAAAAATTATTTATTATAACATATAATGATTTAATCAGTAAAATCTAGCGGGGTTTCTTTTTTCTATAAGTAACAGAAAATTATACAATTGTAAGGGTTGCAACAGGGGTGCTTCCCGATGCACTTTGAATGCTGAATCATTTTTCAAATTAATTAATATCATATAATGATTTAATCAGTAAAATCTAGCAGGGTTTTTTTTTTCTATAAGTAACAGGAAATTATTCAATTCTAAGGGTTGCAACAGGGGCGCTTTCCGATGCACTTTGAATGCTGATTCTTTTTTAAAAATTAATTATTATAACATATAATGATTTAATCAGTAAAATCTAGTGTGGTTTCTTTTTTCTATAAGTAACAGGAAATTATACAATTCTAAGGGTTGCAACAGGGGTGCTTTCCAATGCACATTGAATGCTGAATAGTTTTTAAAATTAATTATTATAACATATAATGATTTAATCAGTAAAATCTAGAGGGGTTTCTTTTTTCTATAAGTAACAGGAAATTATTCAATTCTAAGGGTTGCAAGAGGGTTGCTTCGCGATGCACTTTGAATGCTGTATTTTTTTTTAAATTTATTAATATACCATATAATGATTTAATCAGAAAAATCTAGAGGGGTTTCTTTTTTTTATAAGTAACAGGAAATTGTTCAATTCTAAGGGTTGCAACAGGGGTGCTTCCCGATGCACTTTGAATGCTGAATCATTTTTAAAATTAATTAATATCATATAATGATTTAATCAGTAAAATCTAGCAGGGTTTCTTTTTTCTATAAGTAACAGGAAATTATTCAATTCTAAGGGTTGCAACAGGGGCGCTTTCCGATGCACTTTGAATGCTGAATCTTTTTTAAAAATTATTTATTATAACATATAATGATTTAATCAGTAAAATATAGCAGGGTTTCTTTTTTCTATAAGTAACAGGAAATTATACAATTCTAAGTGTTGCAACAGGGGTGCTTCCCGATGCACTTTGAATGCTGTATCTTTTTTTAAATTCATTATTATATCATATAATAAGTTAATCAGTAAAATCTAGAGGGGTTTCTTTTTTCTATAAGTAACAGAAAATTATACAATTCTAAGGGTTGCAACAGGGGTGCTTTCCAATGCACATTGAATACTGAATCTTGTTTAAAATTAATGATTATAACATATAATGATTAAATCAGTAAAATCTAGCGAAGTTTCTTTTTTCTATAAGTAACAGGAAATTATTCAATTCTAAGGGCTGCAACAGGGGTGCTTTCGAATGCACTTCGAATGCTGAATCTTTTTTAAAAATTAATTATTATAACATATAATGATTAAATCGGTAAAATCTAGCGAAGTTTCTTTTTTCTATAAGTAACAGGAAATTATACAATTCTAAGGGTTGCAACAGGGGTGCTTTCCGATGCACATTGAATGCTGAATAGTTTTTAAAATTAATTATTATAACATAAAATGATTTAATCAGTAAAATCTAGAGTGGTTTCTTTTTTCTAAAAGTAACAGGAAATTATACAATTCTAAGGGTTGCAACAGGGGTGCTTTCCGATACACATTGAATGCTGAATAGTTTTTAAAATTATTATAACATATAATGATTTAATCAGTAAAATCTAGAGGGGTTTCTTTTTTCTATAAGTAACAGGAAATTATTCAATTCTAAGGGTTGCAAGAGGGTTGCTTCGCGATGCACTTTGAATGCTGTATTTTTTTTTAAATTTATTAATATACCATATAATGATTTAATCAGTAAAATCTAGAGGGGTTTCTTTTTTTTATAAGTAACAGGAAATTATTCAATTCTAAGGGCTGCAACAGGGGTGCTTTCCAATGCACTTTGAATGCTGAATCTTTTTTAAAAATTAATTATTATAACATATAATGATTTAATCAGTAAAATCTAGAGTGGTTTCTTTTTTCTAAAAGTAACAGGAAATTATACAATTCTAAGGGTTGCAACAGGGGTGCTTTCCGATGCACATTGAATGCTGAATAGTTTTTAAAATTAATTATTATAACATATAATGATTTAATCAGTAAAATATAGCAGGGTTTCTTTTTTCTATAAGTAACAGGAAATTATACAATTCTAAGTGTTGCAACAGGGGTGCTTCCCGATGCACTTTGAATGCTGTATCTTTTTTTAAATTCATTATTATATCATATAATAAGTTAATCAGTAAAATCTAGAGGGGTTTCTTTTTTCTATAAGTAACAGAAAATTATACAATTCTAAGGGTTGCAACAGGGGTGCTTTCCAATGCACATTGAATACTGAATCTTGTTTAAAATTAATGATTATAACATATAATGATTAAATCAGTAAAATCTAGCGAAGTTTCTTTTTTCTATAAGTAACAGGAAATTATTCAATTCTAAGGGCTGCAACAGGGGTGCTTTCGAATGCACTTCGAATGCTGAATCTTTTTTAAAAATTAATTATTATAACATATAATGATTAAATCAGTAAAATCTAGCGAAGTTTCTTTTTTCTATAAGTAACAGGAAATTATACAATTCTAAGGGTTGCAACAGGGGTGCTTTCCGATGCACATTGAATGCTGAATAGTTTTTAAAATTAATTATTATAACATAAAATGATTTAATCAGTAAAATCTAGAGTGGTTTCTTTTTTCTAAAAGTAACAGGAAATTATACAATTCTAAGGGTTGCAACAGGGGTGCTTTCCGATACACATTGAATGCTGAATAGTTTTTAAAATTATTATAACATATAATGATTTAATCAGTAAAATCTAGAGGGGTTTCTTTTTTCTATAAGTAACAGGAAATTATTCAATTCTAAGGGTTGCAAGAGGGTTGCTTCGCGATGCACTTTGAATGCTGTATTTTTTTTTAAATTTATTAATATACCATATAATGATTTAATCAGTAAAATCTAGAGGGGTTTCTTTTTTTTATAAGTAACAGGAAATTATTCAATTCTAAGGGCTGCAACAGGGGTGCTTTCCAATGCACTTTGAATGCTGAATCTTTTTTAAAAATTAATTATTATAACATAAAATGATTTAATCAGTAAAATCTAGCGAAGTTTCTTTTTTCTAAAAGTAACAGGAAATTATACAATTCTAAGGGTTGCAACAGGGGTGCTTTCCGATGCACATTGAATGCTGAATAGTTTTTAAAATTAATTATTATAACATATAATGATTTAATCAGTAAAATCTAGAGTGGTTTCTTTTTTCTAAAAGTAACAGGAAATTATACAATTCTAAGGGTTGCAACAGGGGTGCTTTCCGATGCACATTGAATGCTGAATAGTTTTTAAAATTAATTATTATAACATATAATGATTTAATCAGTAAAATCTAGAGTGGTTTCTTTTTTCTAAAAGTAACAGGAAATTATACAATTCTAAGGGTTGCAACAGGAGTGCTTTCCAATGCACATTGAATACTGAATCTTGTTTAAAATTAATGAATATAACATATAATGATTAAATCAGTAAAATCTAGGGAAGTTTCTTTTTTCTATAAGTAACAGGAAATTATACAATTCTAAGGGTTGCAACAGGGGTGCTTTCCGATGCACATTGAATGCTGAATAGTTTTTAAAATTAATTATTATAACATAAAATGATTTAATCAGTAAAATCTAGAGTGGTTTCTTTTTTCTAAAAGTAACAGGAAATTATACAATTCTAAGGGTTGCAATAGGGGTGCTTTCCGATGCACTTTTAATGCTGAAACTTTTTTAAAATTAATTAATATATCATATAATGATTTAATCAGTAAAATCTAGGGGGTTTCTTTTTTCTATAAGTAACAGGAAATTATACGATGCTAAGGGTTGCAACAGGGGTACTTTCTGATGCACTTTTAATGCTGAGTCTCTTTTAAAATTAATTAATATATCATATAATGATTTAATCAGTAAAATCTAGCGGGGTTTCTTTTTTCTATAAGTAACAGGAAATTATACGATGCTAAGGGTTGCAACAGGGGTACTTTCCGATGCACTTTTAATGCTGAGTCTTCTTTAAAAATAATTAAGATATCATATAATGTTTTAATCAGTAAAATCTAGCGGGGTTTCTTTTTTCTATAAGTAACAGGAAATTATACAATTCTAAGGGTTGCAACAGGGGTACTTTCCGATGCACTTTTAATGCTGAGTCTTTTTTAAAATTAATTAAGATATCATATAATGTTTTAATCAGTAAAATCTAGCGGGATTTCTTTTTTCTATAAGTAACAGTAAATTATACGATGCTAAGGGTTGCAACAGGGGTACTTTCCGATGCACTTTGAATGCTGAGTCTTTTTTAAAATTAATAAATATATCATATAATGATTTAATCAGTAAAATTTAGCTGGGTTTCTTTTTTCTATAAGTAACAGGAAATTATACAATTCTAAGGGTTGCAACAGGGGTACTTTCCGATGCACTTTTAATGCTGAGTCTTTTTTAAAATTAATTAATTAATATATCATATAATGATTTAATCAGTAAAATCTAGCGGGGTTTCTTTTTTCTATAAGTAACAGGAAATTATACAATTCTAAGGGTTGCAACAGGGGTACTTTCCGATGCACTTTTAATGCTAAGTCTTTTTTAAAATTAATTAATATATCATATAATGATTTAATCAGTAAAATCTAGCCGAATTTCTTTTTTCTATAAGTAACAAAAAATTATACAATTCTAAGGATTGCAACAGGGGTGCTTTCCGATGCACTTTGAATGCTGAGTCCTTTTTAAAATTAATTAATATATCATATAATGATTTAATCAGTAAAATCTAGCGGGGTTTCTTTTTTCTAAATGTAACAAAAAATTATACAATTCTAAGGATTGCAACAGGGGTGCTTTCCGATGCACTTTGAATGCTGAGTCTTTTTTAAAATGAATTAATATATCATATAATACTTTAATCAGTAAAATCTAGCGGGTTTTTTTTTTCTATAAGTAACAGGAAATTATACAATTCTAAGGGTTGCAACAGTGGTACTTTCCGATGCACTTTGAATGCTGAGTCTTTTTTAAAATTAATTAAGATATCATATAATGTTTTAATCAGTAAAATCTAGCGGGGTTTCTTTTTCTATAAGTAACAGGAAATTATACAATTCTAAGGGTTGCAACAGGGGTACTTTCCGATGCACTTTTAATGCTGAGTCTTTTTTAAAATTAATTAAGATATCATATAATGTTTTAATCAGTAAAATCTAGCGGGGTTTCTTTTTCTATAAGTAACAGGAAATTATACATTTCTAAGGGTTGCAACAGGGGTACTTTCCGATGCACTTTTAATGCTGAGTCTTTTTTAAAATTAATTAAGATATCATATAATGTTTTAATCAGTAAAATCTAGCGGGGTTTCTTTTTCTATAAGTAACAGGAAATTATACAATTCTAAGGGTTGCAACAGGGGTACTTTCCGATGCACTTTTAATGCTGAGTCTTTTTTAAAATTAATTAAGATATCATATAATGTTTTAATCAGTAAAATCTAGCGGGGTTTCTTTTTCTATAAGTAACAGGAAATTATACAATTCTAAGGGTTGCAACAGGGGTACTTTCCGATGCACTTTTAATGCTGAGTCTTTTTTAAAATTAATTAATATATCATATAATGATTTAATCAGTAAAATCTAGGGGGGTTTCTTTTTTCTATAAGTAACAGGAAATTATACAATTCTAAGGGTTGGAACAGGGGTAC
>CAKMHV010000009.1:264549-282008 GCA_927349885.1 Psylliodes chrysocephalus
TATTTTTTACTTTCCTATCTGTATACAGATATAAGGAAAGTATAGGAATCATGATTTTTTTCGACCTCGAGTTTTCGACGGATTTTTACGTTTTGAGGTCCCCTGAATCCGTTTTGACTATTTTCGCGATGATGTCTGTGTGTGTGTGTGTGTGTGTGTGTGTGTGTGTGTGTGTGTGTGTGTGTGCGTGTGCGTGTGCGTGTGTGTGTGTGTGTGTGTGTGTGTGTGTGTGTGTGTGTGTGTGTGTGTGTGTGTGTGTGTGTGTGTGTGTGTGTGTGTGTGTCTGTATAACGCATAACTCATGAACCGATACACCAAATTAAACTTAAGCTTTATTCCAGCGTCTAATGAGCTGATTAGATTTTGGGCAGAGTCGGAACATCTGGGGGGTCCTTTATAGGTGGTCATTTTTATATTTTATGGAATATATCTGTTATTTACGTTTGGGGAAGAAAATTTTTTAAATAAAAGTTACTTCTAATATTATTATCTATAATTTTTGCCTTATGTAAAAATTTCCTGAAATGGTCCGTATTCGAGAAATTTGACAAAATGTGCAAAATTCTGATTTTTATGAAAATTGTTGAAATAAAAGTTGTTTGCGATATCGATCTCTATAATATTTGTTCATACATGATTTTTTTTAAATGGACCGTAATGGAAAAATTGTAGGAAAAGTGCTAAATTTTAATTTTTCAGTATTTTCATTTTCAATGAATATCTATAGAAAAATGTTTCGCGGTAGATGTATGTGGACAATGTATATATTTAGTTTATCCTCTAAACATTTATAGAGATGCTGCAATAGGTTGTACACAATAAACGGAAAAAGCCTGTAATAACTAGATAGGAAAGTCATGTGTTGGACACATCAGATTTTTTGCTTTACTAATATTTTTTATTTGCCTCTTTTTGAATAATTTTCTATTTCGTTCGGTTTGCCTTTCGTTTTTCACATATTTTAGAAATATTTTCAATTATTCTGCAGTTATTTAATCGATTTTAAACAGGGAAAGAGACGAGACGTTATATAATTCGCATTGATAATTATTATCCGATCTGAAATGCAACGTTATGACCCAACTCAGAATATCGTGCAGTCTGCGTAAGCATTACGCGAATGACCTACTTTACGGACAATGCACTACCTTCAAGTTTATAGGGCAAATTCCATCAAGAAATTAAACACAAACGATTATAAGATAATTCTTTTAAAGGGTGGTTAGTATTTAAAAAAGTTTTTGAATCTAACTAATTTTACAAAGTATTTTTAATCTCTAAACCGTTAGTTTCAAAAAATTCACTATCTTCTGAGTCTTGGTCACTAGACTTAATAAGTATGAAGAGACTAAATTAATTCAATTAGATATTTAGTTTGTACTTATTAATAAATCTTTGCTTGCTTGATACCAATTAATAGTGCATATTTACAGTTCATCAAATTTCTAGAGGCTTTCGACGGCTAGACAGAGAAAGCACTACTGAGAGGCATCGGTTGGCGGGGCCGACGGATTTACGCAATGAAAGTACACTCTGCGCATCAAGTATTTCACTATTTTATTCAGACGTAAATGTCAGATGTAAATTTCGCTAAAACATTTCTTTTATTTTCGTTTGTGTTTTTTGCTCATTACAGTTTAATAGAATCTGTATGGAGTTTAATAGCAAATTAAGAGGCCGCGTAATTAACAGTCAATCTCGCGAAATAATAGCCAATGTTAAAGAGTTTATGAGAAGAGAAGGAAACTTTAATTCACCTTCAATACCATTTAAAAATGTAAATGATCGTGTTACTGCAGCCACAGGAGTATCTAAAAACACTGTCGTCCGCATTTCTGGAGAGAAAAAAAGAATCGATAACCGTGAGATATCGGAATTTTCATCACCAAGAAAAACCATTAAAAAACCAAAAACAGTTAATGATATAGATGAAGCTGACAAAGGTATTTTAAAAAGAATTATTCTGTTCATGTTAATCTCGGAAAATATTGTTCCAACATTAAAAACAATTCTGACTAAATTTAGAGAAGCTACAGGGTACAAAGGAAGCTATGAAAGTTTAAGAAAAATAATAAAGTCGCTAGGATTTCGTTGGCGGAAAACAAAAACAAACAGAAAAATATTAATGGAAAGGTTTGATATTCAAAATCTACGTTTAGACTATCTGATTCGTTTAAAAAGTTATCGAGCAGAGGGCCGTCCAATTGTCTACTTAGATGAAACATACATTCATGTCTCCCACATACACCAGAAAGCTTGGAGTGATAATTCAAATGAGGGATTAAAGAAACCAATTAATAAAGGTGATAGACTAATTATTGTCCATGCAGGAGGTGAAATGGGCTTTATTCCGAATGCCCAGTTAATTTTCAAATCTGGAACCAAAAGTGGAGACTACCACGATGAAATGAATTTTAATAATTTTTCTAAATGGTTGAAAGAAAAGCTGTTTCCGAACCTCCCTCCAAGAAGCGTCATTATTGTTGATAATGCTCCTTACCATAATGTCCAGATAAATAAAGCACCAACGTCAACTTCTAAAAAAGCTGACATGCAGGATTGGTTAAGGAATCATAATATTGCTTACGAAGAGGATATGCTCAAAACGCAATTATACAGTTTAGTGCTATTGCATAAGTCACGATTTAAGAGGTATGCAATTGAAGAAATGATAAATGAACATGGTTTTAGTTGTTTGCGTTTGCCACCGTATCATCCCGATCTTAATCCGATCGAATTAGTGTGGGCATCATTGAAACAATATGTAGCTAGTAACAACACTACATTTAAGAGGCAAGACGTACAACTGTTGTGTGAAGACTTTTTTGATACGTTTTCTAAAGAGGAGTGGCAATCTCGTTGTAATAATGCTAAAATGTGGGAATCTAAATTTTATGACAGAGAAGTTACTTTGGATGAGGCAACTGATAGATTTATAATTAACTTAAACAGTGACAGTTAGACTGATTTTGAATCTGATATGGAAACTGAAGAAAGTTTTTCGGAAGACCATTAAAATTATATCTGTACCTAAGATCAAAAAAGTATTATCTATTTTTACAACGAAGATGCACAAGAATCAAATTTTATTGTTTTATTATTAGATAGCTATTTTTGTTTCTGAGTTGTGTTCATTTACAGGCTCAATTTTTTTCCGTTTCTCCTTTTTGATTTTATATGGGGTTTCAAGTTGTTTTTGACTTATTTCGACGTAAATCACAACAACACACTTTTTTAATAAAGCAAACAAGTGTTAAGAGGTATATGTACGTGTAAACTACAATTACAAAAAATTGATATGAAACCCATGAAACTACCAACAAAAATGTAAAGCTAGCTTCCGTACTAGAACATGGTGTCATTCGTCGAGATAATTTATCGTTTTATTTAATAGATCAAGAAATGTAAATATTCCCCTGTTACTTTTTATAAAATTATAAGAGAAATAAATTTTTTCTAAATAGTATAGTTTATTATTTTGTAGAAAAACAAAATTTCGAAAATTTTAGTAATGTTTCAGAAACAACCGTTATTAATAATAGGTACCATTTTCCTTAATAAGGTAGAAATAAAATATAAACTATTTCCACGATTTACAAAGGCCTACAAAAAAATTATAGGTATTTTCCGCTATCCTATAACATTTATATTTTCTGACTCAATTTCAAAAGGTTGAAGGAATTCCAAAACACCTTTTATGGCATAATAATTATTTTCAATTCTACATACTATCTTTAGCTGCTTTTAAAAACGTTCTAAGAAAGTCCAATCAGACCAATTTAATCCCTAAACTATTCCACACTTTTAAAATTTAATTACCTAAAAATATTAAAAACTATTTAAAATAACTTGTTTAGCAGACTGTACAATAGCTATCTTAGTCACACGTAGCGCGTTCTCTGTCTGGGCGTCGAACACCTCTAGAAATTTGATGAACTGTATATTTGAAGACCTTAACTTTAAAAGTGTCTAAAGGTCAAAATTTAAAAAAAAAAACATATATTTCTACATAAAAAGGTTGAATATACAACCCTAACGGTATACAAACGGTATACAAATGGTTTTAAGTGCATTTTAAAAGAAATCCATTTTTTTGTAGTGGAATAAACATGGCAAATGTATATGTGCGTATATCATGTATTCAATTTTTATTTTACAAATAACTTTTTTCCATGTTTTTGGCACTTAGACCCTTTTGAAGTTATGCTCTTCAATTTGTGACTTTACCATTAATCTTAACTATGATCTTCGTGTAGACCAGGCGTCTCCAAACTACAGCTAATGGGCCAAATTCGGCTTGCCAGTGTCAGAGCTATACAACAACCATTCTCCATATTGTTGATGATATTGATATTGTAAGAGCTACGGATAAAGAAAAATCTGGTATATTAGTTTTGCTGGACTTTAGCACAGCATTTGATAATCTTAACTATAGTTTAATGCAGTGGTCGCCAACCTCTCAATGTGCTGAGCTACTTTGTTAATTTTGGAATAAACAGCGAGCTACCCACACGGAAGCCACGTAACGCAACGTAAATTAAATAATCCCCAGTTAATATATCATTATATGTATTTATTTTACTATTTAACTGGTAATACATAATACATAGGTACTAATAATAAACTAATAACAAAATAACTAATATTACTAGTACGTACTTGTTCATAGCTACATTCCTACCTACCAAACGAAGGTGTTTGAAAAATAAACACAAACTTTATCCACCCACAACGTAAGATTTAAAAATAGTTAATAATAACAACAAAAAAGTAACGCACTATCATGAACATAAACATTGAAAAATAAAAAAGCACGTTCAATGAGAAGGCTGACTCATCGATAATTTTTTTAATGTTTGCAGTATAATTTGATACAGCCATTCAAATACAATTATCCAAATGTTCATCTGTAAGTCGATTGCGATATTTGTTCTTAATAAACTTTAAGTAAAGGAGCAACACGGGTTCGGCCTCATTCCCCATGTTAATTCCCATAAGAAATCGCTAAGGTTCATTCTGCACTTTTTTGTCCATATCAAGGTCATTCGTCTTGACGTCACGCAGAAACGTCAAACGTCAAACGTCAAACGTCAAACGTCAAACGCGTTTGACGTTTCACGTTTGACGTTTGACGTTTGACGTTTCTGCGTGACGTCAAGACGAATGACCTTGATATGGACAAAAAAGTGCAGAATGAACCTTAGCGATTTCTTATGGGAATTAACATGGGGAATGAGGCCGAACCCGTGTTGCTCCTTTACTACTTTATATTGGAAAAAGAAGATTCACACAAATAGGTTGAACTGAATAATGCTTTCACTTTCAAGGCAACATGGCACGAATATTTGTCTTTACTTACAATAGGCCAGATACATTTGGTACTTGAGACTAACGATTTTAAGGCTAAATCATTTTGAAACTCAATTATTTCCGTTTCTGTTGCAACGATGTCTTCGCCAAAGTTCTGCATAACACAGGTTGCAAACTGTTGGATATCAATTTCCATAAAGGGTGAAACAACAAACTGCGCTACTAAACCCAGATAGCACAAAGTCGTCTTAAAGACATTAATTGGTTATAAGGGTCTTGTAAAGCCATAAATAAGGGGTCTAGGACGTTTCATCGCCGGCGTTTCTACGCCGCCGTTTCTACGCCGCCGATTCATCGCCAGCCGGTTCTACGCCAGGCCGGTTCATCGCCGGCCGTTTCTTCGCCAAGCTACTTTGACGCTAATATCGTAATCAAATAAATATACAAACATGAGCAGGATTCAAACCTTGATCATTATTTTTACTGTTAAATTTATACATATGTATAAATGATGATAAAATAATTACAGAGGGGGATTTTTATCTCGAAAAACTTTTTTAAATTAATAAATAAAGGTTTGTCGCAAAATTCCTAAGACGTCCATTTTTATTTTCAATTGGGCATATTACAAATAGGTTTTATTTTTTTAATATCTGGGAAGTTGTAGCAAAGCCCAACTTTTTTTAATAGAAGGTTAGTCCGATTAATTTTTTATTTAAAGCTTTTTCAATTGCAAATACAATTACGTATTTTGATTGTTACTTTTTACAAGCAATGTGACAAAAAAAAATAAGGAAATGTTTACTGAAACTATACCAGGAATGAAATTAGGCATGTAACGCCGGAAGTGTCATAACATGTTCGGAATAATTTTTATTGTCGCTTAGGGAATTGTCAGTAACAAGGTGGAGGGCACTGCAAATATTTATAGCTTTATCATCATAAATAAATTGTATATTTTTTAAATTTCGATAAAATTTTAAATCTGTAAAAAAATTTATTTTGATTTAATATAAATAATAGAAAACTTGGCCAAAATAAAAAAATTATTCTCTTTCCCAATAGAAATAATTGTTTAATAAATACGATTTAAAAATAGCTTCATAATTCTTTAAAACTATGTTTAGTTATCCTGTAAATCATAATTGTCTATGTAAACTCTGTACGTATAACTTAACGGCGATGAAACGGCCGGCGATGAAACGGCCGGCGATGAAACGGCTGGCGTAGAGTCGGCGGCGATGAAACGGCCGCGTAGAAACGTCCCATTCCGATAAATAAGACGTCTTTAAGATGTCTTATGAACGTAGGACTTTATTTGGTAATTAAAAAGTAGAACAACCTTGCAGATTATAAATAATGCAAAACATTGAATTAAAATATTTATTGATAAAATATCTATTAATCACAGGTCACTAAGAGGTATTTTCTTTGTAGCGCATTCGATCACTCCTCTTTAGCCATAACTGGCTTTGGTTTGTAGTTGCCCTTCTATAGCTCATAAAAAGAAATTTAGTTAAGAGCATCTAGTCACAGAAAATTTTACTTTGCAAAAGTTAGTAAAAACCGAAAGATCAGTTATCTATAAAACACAACAAAAATTAATTTCTTAGAATTTTAAATCAAAAATTTTGTATAATCATTTAATGCAACATGAGCTATTATGCTTAATCACCTACTTTAACTTCACTCAAAATGGCTATCTAATAGGGAGTTTTTGATATTAATAGTTCTTAAAATCTCCATGAAAACAAAAACAAAAATGATAATAGACGAATATCTGAATTAAATCTTATATTAAGATGTTTACTTTTAAATTAATTTAGTTATTCTTAGAAGAAACAGGATATTACTCAAACAAATAATGATTGAGAGTGAACCGTGTTGTCATATCTCAATTTTACCTTACTAGTTTTTAGCAGAATCAAAATAGAGTAAGTAGTAGAGTTGTAAATTGTGACAAATTATAGATAATATACAATCATAGTACTAATAAAAGATATTAATTATAACAAAAATCAGTAATGAGTAATACTTATACATTTCTTGATCATTTAAAATTAATTATTTTATGGATTGTTCAGTATTTGTTACAACTAATGGCATCGGTGTACGGAGCGATATTTGTGTCTTTGTCTGTTACGCGTAAAATCCATCTCGTCGATGACGTTCTCAGTAGTGTATTTCTAACCACGAGCGTAACATCGGGTTTTGAATTATACGATGTGAATTGTAAGTTTTACAGTTAAGTTAGTAAGTAATCGACGTGTTGTAAGAACAATTGGTGAAAATATTAGTGCTAATAAGTGTTTATAAACATTAAATAATAATATTTCTACACCGTTCTAAAACTATGCAAAAAATGGAAGACATTGAAGGGCCTTCAACGTCGAAAAAGGTAAAACGGTCGAAGTCTCGGTCGCTAAGTGAAAAACAAATTGTACTTCGAGTATTTCACTGTCTTGAAAGAGATCATCAGCGACCAAAAGATAACTTAGTGCATATGTGCTGTAATTCTACGGATGTACCTCCGAATAACCAACCGGGCGTTCCAACATCATTAACTTCCACAATTACAAAAGATAAATTAGTTGATATGTGCTCTGATTATACGGGTGTACCAAAATCATCAGTTTACAAAATACTAAGAGAAAACAAAATTCATGGGGAAGTACAAACGCCAAAAACTAATAGCGGAAGAAAAAAAATCACAGTTGATGAAGAAGCCAAAAACAGTATACGCACAACTATTCACAGTTTCTTTTTCAGAAATGAGCTGCCCACTTTGCAAAAAGTTCTGGAGGCAGTTAGCGATCATGAATTGGTCCCACAAATGAGTAAAAAAACTTTGAGGAAAATTTTACACGAAATGAAATTTACGTACGGAAAAGTCGACAGGAAAAGCATTCTCATTGAACGTCAGGAAATAATAGTATGGAGAAGAAATTATCTCCGAAAAATTGAGGAATTTCGGAATATCAAAAAAAAAATTTACTACATGGATGAGACGTGGGTTAACCAAGGACATACGGTCAAAAAAGTATGGCAGGATGGTCATATAACAAGTGCACGACAAGCCTTTATTGAAGGCTTGTCAACTGGGTTCAAACAGCCGTCTGGAAAAGGTAGTCGTCTGATAGTTACGCATATAGGAAGCGACAGTGGATTTTTACCAAATGGTGAATGAATATTTAAATCCAAGAAAACAGGCGACTATCATGAAGAGATGAATGCGGAGGTGTTTGAAAAATGGTTTGAAGGCATCATTCAACTTGTGGAACCTGGGTCTGTCGTCGTCATGGACAATGCCCCATATCATAGTCGGTATTTAGAATCATTACCGAAACAATCATGGAAAAAACGAGCACTTCAAGAATGGTTAATTAATAAAAACATCCAATATAAAAAAAGATAGTTTAAAGGCAGAACTACTTCAGTTAACAAAATTACACAGAGACAAATATAAAAAATTCGCAGTGGATGAAATGGCGTTAAGTCGTGGAATTACAGTATTAAGGTTACCACCATACCACTGCGAATTAAACCCAATAGAATTAATCTGAGCACAAGTAAAAGGATATGTGGCACGAGAAAACAGAACATTTAAATTAGTGGACGTGCAACGTTATCCACAAGAAGCCATTCTAAATGTTTCTGCAGAAGACTGGAAGAAATGCATTCAGCATGTTTTAAAAGAAGAGCAAAAAATGTGGGACGTAGACAACCGTATTGAACACAATATTGAACCAATCATAATTAACTTTGATGATAGCGGTAGCAGCTGTGACGAATCTGAGGTTGAAGATTAGAAGAAAATTTGTACACAAAAAGAAGTCTATATATTTAGGTATAATTTTTATTTTTACCATTCACTATTACCATTTATAAATTATTATATAAATTTGTATTTTGAATTCCTGTACACAGACATGAACAATGTCTCAGCAGGATACAAATGTTTATTTATTTAATTATTATTATTATTGTATCAATTTGTACATTGTTACATAAATTAGAAATAAACATTATTATTATTATTATGTTTGGCGGTCAAGAAAACATAATCCTGTAGGTTATATCCAAACTAATTATCTTACTTAGGGATTTCCGAAATGATAGGTGCGTGTAAACTTTTATGATTTAAGTACCAATCAAATAGTAATTTAAGCTTTATAATGTCTTTTAATGTTGTCCGAACCCAAATAGGGTTTCTTGAGTAAGGCTGACTAGTTTCGAGGAACTGCAGGTAAACCGGGAGAGAGAGAGAGATATATATATATATATATATATATATATATATATATATATATATATATATATATATATATATAGAGGTATGATTTATTGTCATTGAAAAATTACAAAAATTTTATAGACAAAGCGAAGTAAATTAAAAACTAAATATAATATAAAAAGATTAAAAAATATAAAAATTTAAAAATAACTAAACAAAACAAAATAAAAATATCAATTGCATTGGATATGCAATAACCGTCATTATGATTTTAATTTAAAATTTAAGTAATACTTCTGTATGTGTAACCCAAGAAGAAACTTAAGAGACAGTTCCTTACTGACTTCGGCCGCGACATAATATATAAATATACGTTAATTTGTGAAATAAAGTTAAATTCATTAATAAAATAGTAAAATTGATAATATTGTTTCTGTCACCAAACCAACCCCTGATTAGGTATCTTTCTTATTTTTAATTTGAAATATATATTGTGATTTTTATTAATATTCTTAATTTATTTGGTTCCTACTATAATTACCACAATTATTACTCCGTTTTCATAAAGCCCCACTAATGACTACAAGGATTAGGTAAATTACGATATTGCAAAGTTTTCATGAAGTAAATAAAAGAAATTGTATGAATATTTTAAATAATTGTACCCTCTCAAAAATAATAAGCACGCCTCCAATTTGGTCGTATTTCTACCTGCTTTCATTCTCAATCATTATTTTTTATGTATATAAAACACGTATATAAACAAATATTCATCTATTACCTGTATTCCAGGAACGTGATACATCTGTAACAGAAAGTATTCTTCCCTCTCTGGTTTTTGTCTCATATTATTTAAGTAGAAAGAGACACAAATGCTCAAAATAGCTCAACACTACTATTACTAAGCGCACGGTAATTACAAAACACAAAAATATAGCAAAAATTTCATATGTACAACTTTATTGAACTACATGTTGCAGCTCTTCAAACAATATACGTAAAAACTCTCATAAATAGGCCCTTAGTTATACTTACTCGAATCGTATGTCCATATTTTTCGTAACACGTGCACTTTACAATTTTAAAATCGACCAAACTGCTCCAATAACTATTACATACTAATTATTCTGTTCTCTATATCATTTGGTGACGCTCTAGTCCCGATTTGCGAAGGCCTCCCCTCCCCCTAAACAATTTCCTACTTGTTACGATTTATTTAACAGTATCGTGTTTGCTGTTGCCTTATGGCAACACTACGCGCTAATAGGTTAATGTTAAAATCACTAAAAACCATCCTGACGAACACAGCCATCTGGGCAGTGTCAACGACATCGGTTGATTCATCCAGTTGAAGTGAAAAATAAACACAGTTATCTAAGTTAGTTCTTAACTTTAAAAAAATATCATTGCTCATTACTTCTACACGTCTCATCACTGTATTAGCAGAAAGTTGCATAGATTTTATAGCTGAAACTATCTTGTCTTTATTTCTAAAGTTGCCAAATAACGAATCAGCAGCTTCTAAAAACGCCTGTTTTATCATTAGCCCTTAACCAATCCGGCTCGAAGGACCATGTTCATGAAGGAAATAATTTTCTACAGTTTCTTTCCATTGTAATTTCAAGTGTTAACTTAAATTTTATTGAAACTATTCCTGATTGTGGTAATTAATTTATTCTCTGGCTAGAATGTTAATTTAAAATACAGAGAACGAGTAGCGGGAAGTTCAGGGCAACTTAAAGACAGGTTAAGTACTTACTATATATGAAGAAGATTATCAACTAGAAGGTAGGTATCTGTAATCTGGAAAAGTAATTTACTGATAGTAATTAAGTGGATAAAGAAATTAAAAAAACAAAGACAACAGATACGGGTATCTTGATAGAAAAAACTTGTTCGGTAGTTCATTTAAATTACATAATATTATATGACTTTCTTTTTCTTTTACATTGATTTGTATATATTATTGCTTTCTTTTTGATGTTAGTGAGTTTTTTTTTACAAAATATCGCTGTCTCAAAAAAGTGTATAGGTGTATCGTTATTTTCTTGTTCTTGTTTCTTTTCTTTAAATTAGCCACATTTTCAAAGTCTAATGTCTCAAAATTAGTTACCATTATATTAACAACGTTTCAATTCATTATTAATTCCAATTAATCCAATAACATAACTTCATCATGCAAATCATTATATAATGAATCAATCTCACCTAACGTGAGTTTCAATCACGTGTAATAGCTAGTAAGTATTGAGAAGTTCGAAGAGCAAATATATCCAATTTCTAGCTAGTTTCATCGCAAAGTGTACGGTACCTATATAGACAAAAGATCGAAAAATTCTAACTGAGGTACAGAGTGCTTTATCAATAATTTGGGTAAATTTTTTCTTTACACCCATCAGATTTTATATTTGCCAATTGTTTTCTGTAAATAATCCAAATATTTAGGGGTAGTAAAAAGTATGCATTAGCAAAAAAATTGACTTCAAAGTAACGGCCTGTATAGGGGGTGTTGGTATAATAGCCGCTATTTCAACATGGTGGCTGCGCTTGCGCTCATCACATGATGAAAAGGTCTATAGTCAAAATATTGCATTTTATTTTAATTTAAATTATTAAAATATCAAACAAAAAATAATTTTCCATACTTAATTTTACTTGGAATATTATAAAAAGTTAGTTACTTCAATAAACTAATGCCAAAACTTCGAAATTCGCACCTCCAAATAGTAGAATGAAATCCCGCAACCATTTTATCTTTTGTCCAACTATAAGATGGATTTGGTTCTAAGTACTTATAAAAACTTTTGAAATATTAAAATATACAAATATTTTGACAAATTGACAAATTCAAAATTATTTTGATAAATGCCAACTGAATAATAACATGATATAATTAACTTCATCCTGTTCATGGATTTTTATTGTGTCTTTGGTATTGTTGAAAAAAATTGAAGAAATGTTAAAAATATTCTGATTCATTTCTCTTAATGATTTTAGCAATATATGAAAAACAGAAGAGGCCCTAGTGATGTTTTTAAATCAATAATAGTATGGTAAGTCTTCTATAGCAAGTTTCCTTATTTAGTCCTTGGTAACAGCATCTGAACAATAAAAATATTATTTTTATACGAATTTTAACATGTAAATAGTATGATGTTTTTCCCACTTTATTACGGCCGTGACCAGGGACAACTATGAATTGATCACCCCAAAATATATATAAAGAAAACGTAAACATATTTCTATACCCTTTAAGTCAAAACACACCAATTAATTTCCACTCCAATTTTGACCTATTTACCATAACGAACCAATTGTAAATTTTAGGACAAGATTTCTTATATGAATAGGATGATTAATGTATTAACAATTAGTATTACTGAAAATAATAAATAAGCAATTTTTTTATATAGATAGATTTCAATTAGAACATAAATGAAACTAAAAGATATAATAAAAATCTTTATAGTAAGGAATATATTTATTATTTAATTTTCTTATTAATAATTTTAATTAGTAGGACAAAATCCGATGATAACATTTCCGTTAACCATATTAGAAGTCAACTCCAATGGTTCATTATTTATCTCAACATTTTTGATACACCCAACATACGGAGTTCTAGAATGAATACCTCGAACTTTTTTTATAAATCGATGACCACCTAAAAATAAAGCACTACCGGTATCCGTAGATACTGAATGTAGTCCTATTCTTGGATCTGTGTATAGATTGTCCACTGATAACGTTACAACGTTCTTCGATTTCACAGCTAAAAGATAAATAATTTAAGAATAAGAAGGTTGTCGATGTGACAAAATCAATTAATAATTTACTCAAGGTGTGCCAAACTTTTATATATAAAGTCACAGAAAGGAGGAAGAATAGTAGAAGGAAAGGCGCAAAAAGGAGGAGGAAGCAGAAAAGGAGTAGAGGTGGAAGTTATAAATGTTTTGCTACAAATTCAAGAAAACTTCAGCTTAATATTCGAGCACAACAGGAAGAGAACTTAAAAACCAAGTCAGAAAAACAGCAAAAGAATTTAAAAAGTTATTTAGAAAAGCAGTAAGATAATTTAAGAAGTAATCAATATGATACATGACATGATAGACACAAATATTATTAAAGAATCTTCTAGTTCCTTCTGCTCACCTGTAATCCTAGTAACTAAGAAAAAATCGTTTCTGTGTAGTCTATAGGAGATCAAAGACCAGTTTTTCTTTCACAGTTTAGACTTTCGTTCACCTGAACCAAGATCAATATCAATATTGTTTTTCCATCAGAAATTCTTTCCTTCAGGCGACTCTATTGAGAATGACAATACCGGTACTGTAAAAGGTTCGAAGAACGAGTGGAGCCAGTTGAAGAAGTTAGTCTTTAATTTAGAGGATGACGAATATGGGAATCACTCTTGGAAGCCTGAGAAAAACTTAGAAGGAAGACAATAATTTGAAGGTTATCCGAGAATGACTCATAATTAGCAAGAGATAGCCAGACATAGTTGAACTATTAAAGGGTACTGGACTCCGTGAGATTTACTATATCTTCTCGGTGGCCTATTTCACCGAAAGAGAGAGAGAGAGCCCTAATGGAATACATATAGTCCGCCAGTTATTGTTACTACCGAAATCACTTGTCAGGAGTGTGTTGGAAAAACTTCATAGCAGCCGTTCAGGAAGACATTTTGGGACTAAAAGGACACTGGCACGAGTTCGAGAAAGATTACTAACGGGATATAGAACAATGGTGCAAGAAATGTGATTCCATGTCCATAAACATCTGGAAAGTGTACTGTGGTCGTCATAAGTAAAAGGACTAATAAAAGAAGAATAAGGAATGTCTAGAAATGTCTTGAAGTATCAAGAAGTGTGTAAAAATATCTAGGGAAAATTTGAAAATAAATTGAAATTGCAAACCAGCGTATTAATATAATATCAAAAAGTATCATGTCACCCATCACCTTTCTGTGTACTATGAATATCATATGTAAAAGAACTAATAAAAGAAAAATAAGGAAGAGTCTGAAAATATCTACAAGTATGTAGGAATGTGTACAGATATCTATAAATGTCTAAGAATGTTTTAAAATGTCTAAATACATCTAAAAATTACTAAAAATGCTAAAAAAATGTTTGAAAATGTCTAAAAGTGTCTAAAAATGACTAATAATGTATAAAAATGTCTACAATATCTAGAAATTTCTAAAAATGTCCAAAAATGTTTAAAAATGCTCAAAAATTTATAAAAAGTCTAAAAATGTCTATAATTTTTAAAACGTCTAAAAATGTCTATAATTTTTAAAATGTCTATAATTTTTAAAATGTCTAAAAATGACTAAATATGTATTAAAATGTCTAAAATTGTCTTAAAAGTATAAAAATGTTTTAAAATGTCTTAAAATGTCTTAAAATGTCTGAAAATGTCTTAAAATGTCCTAAAATCTCCTAAAATGTCCTAAAATGTCTTAAAATGTCTTAAAATGTCTGTCTTAAAATGTCTGTATTAAAATGTCTTAAACTGTCTTAAAATGTCTTAAAATGTCTTAAAATGTCTTAAAATGTCTTAAAATGTCTTAAAATGTCTTAAAATGTCTTAAAATGTCTTAAAATGTCTTAAAATGTCTTAAAATGTCTTAAAATGTCTTAAAATGTCTTAAAATGTCTTAAAATGTCTTAAAATGTCTTAAAATGTCTTAAAATGTCTTAAAATGTCTTAAAATGTCTTAAAATGTCTTAAAATGTCTTAAAATGTCTTAAAATGTCTTAAAATGTCTTAAAATGTCTTAAAATGTCTTAAAATGTCTTAAAATGTCTTAAAATGTCTTAAAATGTCTTAAAATGTCTTAAAATGTCTTAAAATGTCTTAAAATGTCTTAAAATGTCTTAAAATGTCTTAAAATGTCTTAAAATGTCTTAAAATGTCTTAAAATGTCTTAAAATGTCTTAAAATGTCTTAAAATGTCTTAAAATGTCTTAAAATGTCTTAAAATGTCTTAAAATGTCTTAAAATATCTTAAAATGTCTTAAAATGTCTTAAAATGTCTTAAAATGTCTTTAAATGTCTTAAAATGTCTTTAAATGTTTTAAAATGTCTTAAAATGTCTTAAAATGTCTTAAAATGTCTTAAAATGTCTTAAAATGTCTTAAAATGTCTTAAAATGTCTTAAAATGTCTTAAAATGTCTTAAAATGTCTTAAAATGTCTTAAAATGTCTTAAAATATCTTAAAATGTCTTAAAATATCTTAAAATGTCTTAAAATGTCTTAAAATGTCTTTAAATGTCTTAAAATGTCTTAAAATGTCTTAAAATGTCTTAAAATGTCTTAAAATGTCTTAAAATGTCTTAAAATGTCTTAAAATGTCTTAAAATGTCTTAAAATGTCTTAAAATGTCTTAAAATGTCTTAAAATGTCTTAAAATGTCTTAAAATGTCTTAAAATGTCTTAAAATGTCTTAAAATGTCTTAAAATGTCTTAAAATGTCTTAAAATGTCTTAAAATGTCTTAAAATGTCTTGAAATGTCTTAAAATGTCTTAAAATGTCTTAAAATGTCTTAAAATGTCTTAAAATGTCTTAAAATGTCTTAAAATATCTTAAAATGTCTTAGAATGTCTTAGAATGTCTTAAAATGTCTTAAAATGTCTTAAAATGTCTTAAAATGTCTTAAAATGTCTTAAAATGTTTTAAAATGTCTTAAAACGTCTTAAAATGTCTTAAAATGTCTTAAAATGTCTTAAAATGTCTTAAAATGTCTTAAAATGTCTTAAAATATCTTAAAATGTCTTAAAATGTCATAAAATGTCCTAAAATGTCTAAAAAATATCTAAAAATGTCTAAAAATGTCTAAAGATGTCCAAAGATGTCTAAAAATTACTAAAAATGACTAGAAATGTCAAAAAATGTCAAAAAAATGTCTAAAAATATCAATGTCTAAAAATGTCAATGTCTAAAAATGTCAATGTTAATGTCAAAAAATGTCTATCTGAAAATGTCATTCCGTGTCAGGAAATATCTGGAAGGTTTGAGAAGTTTCAAAGGAGCTATATATTGTGAAAGTTTAGATTTGAACATAAATTAAAATTACAAACCAGCGTAGTTATTATCATCGAAGACAGCTGTCATCTGGCATTATAAGAAAATGGATAATGTTTGATATGCCAAAATTTATTTATTCGTTTTTATTTCGTTCATACACAAGGACAATTTTGAGTTGATACTTTATTTTTTAATTGTGCATGTAAATCATTAAAATAAACAACTTTTTTAATTAACTTTTAAAAAAAAATCTAAAATAAGGAAGATACCAAATTTTCAAAATTTAATAAATCCAATCGTTGATGTTTTAAATATAGAGATTCTCCACCGGTAAATATCTCTACTACATTAAAAAAGCTTACCTTGTATATTATGCCATTGCCCATCGCATAAATGGAACGGATTGTTATTAGGTGGAACGAAAGTAGCCGAAAATGGTCCTTTACCGTTTTCAACATGCAATCTAACAGTACCATTAATCAATTCTAAAACGTAATAATCTTTCTTGCCGTGAGCTGCAACCAGAACACCCGAATCGACCCTCGGCTTGATATCCATTTTAATACTGAACATCACTCCCACTTTGTATTTATCTTTAAGTTTCATGAACGTATGAGCCTCTCCACCGAAGAACGTCCCAATTTCAACATCATCCGAACAAGGAATCACTCCGTACTCCGCTGACGGTTCTAACGCTTTGCTGTTCATCGATATATCTTTGATGCACCCAGAAAACGAAGCCGTTGTATTGAGGTTCATCTGAACGGAGTTGTAGTGATCCGGATTCAACCCACCGATGTAGAAAGGTATATGCAAGTCGAGCATTAACGGTTTGTTACCCAAGCTGCCGGAGCTTATATCTTCATCGTCTATTACTAATT
>CAKMHV010000009.1:282508-340512 GCA_927349885.1 Psylliodes chrysocephalus
CTCTCTGGTTTTCGAGCATGTTCGGGTGTGATGATCACCCGCGCATTTCAAACATTTGGATTGCCTGCCACAATTGGATGTTGCGTGCCCCCATTGCTGGCAGTTATGGCACTGAATTATCTGTTTCGCCGATTTACGTAGTTCCCAAGTCACTCGTGTGTGTAATACTATGCGGGTATTTTTATTCAGATAATCCAGGGTTATAGCAGGGTCTGTAACCACCAGAAATAGGGGACGCTCTTTCGTCTTCATTTGATAGACTGCTCTGGCTTTAATGTCGTGTTGTTCCTCAAGTTCTTCTTCTATGTCCTGTATTTTTGTTCCATTGGCTAGGCCTCTTAGGACAAAAGCATGGGATTTATCATCTCTTGAGGTGTATGTATGATGAGGCATTTTTTCAAGCTTTATGTTAGCTAGTACCCTCTCGTGGTCTTCCTTGTTGTCTATGAATATGATTGTTGTATAATTTGTGTTTTTAATACTGAAGTCACCTTTGACAAGCTCTTTTAAGTCATGTATGAGCTCTTTGTAGTCAGCCGTTTTCCCATCGATGACTATCGGAGGCATACTGTTTTTGTTTTTATAATTTTTAGTATTTTCTTTGGTAGCATTCGTTTCTGGTTTTCTCTTTGTATTCCCTTCAGGTAAGTCTACATTTTCAGCTACTTTTGTTGGAGTTTGAGTTTGTAGATCCTCAGGAAGCAGTGGCCTGTACTTAGCACCCTTTTTTCTCTTTTTGACGATCTTACCAATAAGATCGTCGTTGTCAGAGTCCGATTCGTCGGTCAGGACTTGATATGCGTTGTTGGTGGGAGTAAGAGTCTTCTTAGACTTTTCCCTGACCAATTTCTGAAAGTTGGACGAGAACTTTCTGGGTTTTAAAAATGGTTCATTGTCTGTGTTATCGTCCACTGCTTTCAGCAGCTCAGCTTCATATTGCTGTCTCTCCTGAGCGTTTCTTAGCTCGAATCTACTATTTGGGGAGAAAGGGAGCTGTTCTGTCTTTTTATTGATTTTATTCCCTTGTTCTTCTTCAGACGTATGTGAGGTGTAGCCCATGATGTTGTTAGCAACCTCTTGTGGAATTTCGTTGGCCGTATTTTTGACCCTACGTCTAGGATCTTTGGGTATTGCACCAGTCGATTGTTTGGGTATTGCACCAGTCGGTAGTGCAAAAGATTGTCCGGTTTGTAGGCTACTCAGTTCACCTCTTCCGCGAACAAGTTCCACACTACCCACTGATGGGTTGGGTTGGGGTTGTGGTTGTTCCTGGGATTGGAAATTAAGTTGTCTAGCAACCACATTTTGGGGTAAGGAGAGGGTTTTGAAAATATTAGGTAGGGGAGGCGCCGTGGGGATGATTGTGTTCGTCTCATATTCAGAAGTGAATGTATCTTCCTGGGTAGTGCGTTCAGGGCTGTTATTTCCGATAACAGTCACCTCCATTTCACTGTTAATGGAGTCGTCCGAGTTCTCAAGGGTATTAATAAGTTTTTCGATGGTATCACATCCCTTATTTTTATCGATTTCATCGGTATTGCTCTCCTGACTATCCTGACTATCAAGATACTCCATACTACTGTCTGAGCTGGCAGTAGATGGCTTTCTTGGGGTAGATTCCCTGTTTATTGTGGAGTTCTGACTTCCTTCAAGTGTTTGGGGGTCATTTGAAGGTTGAACTTCAGAATTTTTGGCCAGGGGGGCCCCCTGTTCCGGGCAGCTGACCCCTGGGTTAGGTAAGGTTAGTGGTGCTTGTGCAGTACTCACAGTTGATTGTAGTTGGTTTTTTAATTTGGTTTTCCCACTTTGTGGGGTTCTGAAGGCTGCTACTTTCCTTATGGCTTCTGGGTTGCACCGGCTTTTCAGTCGTTTTGAATATAAGGTTTGAAAGCCTCTTACGGGCGTTGTGGTTGCCCTTACGGGCTCTGACATGAACCGCTACCCTAAATCTGGGACTACTACTTACTCTGGCGAAGGAATTAACTTAGAAAAAGAGAAAATTTTTATTATTGACAGCTGTCACAATGTTCACAACAACAATCGACGTGGGTTTGCTTGCATGCGACTCCTAGAACAGTTCTAGGTAAACTGACTATTACTAAGCGCACAGTAATTACAAAACACAAAAATATAGCAAAAATTTCATATGTACAACTTTATTGAACTACATGTTGCAGCTCTTCAAACAATATACGTAAAAACTCTCATAAATAGGCCCTCAGTTATACTTACTCGAATCGTATGTCCATATTTTTCGTAACACGTGCACTTTACAATTTTAAAATCGACCAAACTGCTCCAATAACTATTACATACTAATTATTCTGTTCTCTATATCATTTGGTGACGCTCTAGTCCCGATTTGCGAAGGCCTCCCCTCCCCCTAAACAATTTCCTACTTGTTACGATTTATTTAACAGTATCGTGTTTGCTGTTGCCATATGGCAACACTACGCGCTAATGGGTTAATGTTAAAATCACTAAAAACCATCCTGACGAACACATCCATCTGGGCAATGTCAACGACATCTGTTGATTCATCCAGTTGAAGTGAAAAATAAACACAGTTATCTAAGTTAGTTCTTAACTTTAAAAAAATATCATTGCTCATTACTTCTACACGTCTCATTACTGTATTAGCAGAAAGTTGCATAGATTTTATAGCTGAAACTATCTTATCTTTATTTCTAAAGTTGCCAAATAACGAATCAGCAGCTTCTAAAAACGCCTGTTTTATCATTAGCCCTTAACCAATCCGGCTCGAAGGACCATGTTAATGAAGGAAATAATTTTCTACAGTTTCTTTCCATTGTAATTTCAAGTGTTAACTTAAATTTTATTGAAACTATTCCTGATTGTGGTAATTAATTTATTCTCTGGCTTGAATGTTAATTTAAAATACAGAGAACGAGTAGCGGGAAGTTCAGGGCAACTTAAAGACAGGTTAAGTACTTACTATATATGAAGAAGATTATCAACTAGAAGGTAGGTATCTGTAATCTGGAAAAGTAATTTACTGATAGTAAGTATAAGTGGATAAAGAAATTAAAAAAAACAAAGACAACAGATACGGGTATCTTGATAGAAAAAACTTCATTTAAATTACATATTATTATATGACTTTCTTTTTCTTTTACATTGATCTGTATATATTATTGCTTTCTTTTTGATGTTAGTGAGTTTTTTTTACAAAATATCGCTGTCTCAAAAAAGTGTATAGGCGTATCGTTATTTTCTTGTTCTTGTTTCTTGTAGAAAGTTAATTTTTAACTATAATAGATAGGCAATATTTAGAATTGATAACACCTAATTTCAAAATCCTCTGATATTTCGTCGTATTTCGAATCTGGGGTGATCTATGTTCGCTTTGTTCACTATTCAATAATATGGTACGCATTGTATTTCTTTAAATTAGCCACATTTTCAAAGTCTAATGTCTCAAAATTAGTTACCATTATATTAACAACGTTTCAATTCATTATTAATTCCAATTAATCCAATAACATAACTTCATCAAGTAAATCATTATATAATGAATCAATCTCACCTAACGTGAGTTTCAATCACGTGTAATAGTAAGTAATAAGAAGTTCGAAGAGCAAATATATCGAATTTCTAGCTAGTTTCATCGCAAGTGTACGGTACGTATATAGACAAAAGATCGAAAAATTCTAACTGAGGTACAGAGTGCTTTATCAATAATTTGGGTAAATTTTTTCTTTACACCCATCAGATTTTATATTTGCCAATTGTTTTCTGTAAATAATCCAAATATTTAGGGGTAGTAAAAAGTATGCATTAGCAAAAAAATTGACTTCAAAGTAACGGCCTGTATAGGGGGTGTTGGTATAATAGCCGTTATTTCAACATGGTGGCTGCGCTTGCGTTATCACATGATGAAAAGGTCTATAGTTAAAATATTGCATTTTATTTTAATTTAAATTATTAAAATATCAAACAAAAAATAATTTTCCATACTTAATTTTACTTGGAATATTATAAAAAGTTAGTTACTTCAATAAACTAATGCCAAAACTTCGAAATTCGCACCTCCAAATAGTAGAATGAAATCCCGCAACCATTTTATCTTTTGTCCAACTATAACATGGATTTGGTTCTAAGTACTTATAAAAACTTTTGAAATATTAAAATATACAAATATTTTGACAAATTGACAAATTCAAAATTATTTTGATAAATGCCAACTGGATAATAACATGATATAATTAACTTCAAGAGATGAAGCATCCTGTTCATGGATTTTTATTGTGTCTTTGGTATTGTTGAAAAAAATTGAAGAAATGTTAAAAATATTCTGATTCATTTCTCTTAATGATTTTAGCAATATATGAAAAACAGAAGAGGCACTAGTGATGTTTTTAAATCAATAATAGTATGGTAAGTCTTCTATAGCAAGTTTCCTTATTAAGTCCTTGGTAACAGCATGTGAACAATAAAAATATTATTTTTGTACGAATTTTAACATATAAATAGTATGATGTTTTTCCCACTTTATTACGGCCGTGACCAGGGACAACTATGAACTGATCACCCCAAAATATATATAAAGAAAACGTAAACATATTTCTATACCCTTCAAATCAAAACACACCAATTAATTTCCACTCCAATTTTGACCTATTTACCATAACGAACCAATTGTAAATTTTAGGGCAAGATTTCTTATATGAATAGGATGATTAATGTATTAACAATTAGTATTACTGAAAATAATAAATAAGCAATTTTTTTATATATATTTCAATTAGAACATAAATGAAACTAAAAGGTATAATAAAAATCTCTATAGTAAGGAATATATTTATTATTTATTTTTCTTAAAAATAATTTTAATTAGTAGGACAAAATCCGATGATAACATTTCCGTTGACCATATTAGAAGTCAATTCCAATGGTTCATTGTTTATCTCAACGTTTTTAATACATCCAACGTACGGAGTTCTCGAATGAATACCTCGAACCTTTTTAATAAATCGGTGACCACCTAAAAATAAAGCACTACCGGTATCCGTAGATACTGAATGTGGTCCTATTCTTGGATCTGTGTATAGATTGTCCACTGATAACGTTACAACGTTCTTCGATTTCACAGCTAAAAGATAAATAATTTAAGAGTAAGAAGGTTGTCGATGTGACAAAATCAATTATTAATTTACTCAAGGTGTACTAAACTGTTATACAGATAAACTCTAAATAATTCGGAGCATAGCAATTTTCTGTTAGCGAGTCGACCAGTACAAATTTCAACCGATGAAGCTCAGTTGGGACATCTAAGAGTAAATTGGGCCGCATCAGTACCGCTATCCCACCATTAAAGTATTGCCCCACCTAAGGTTGTGGGATGTTCGCTCAGCAACTCGGATCCAGTCTTGCCAGGTCTACCGTTTTTGCGGTAGATCTACCGTTTCCATGGTATGCACTGCCGCTCTACCGCAAAGCTATTAATATCTACCGCTGAATCTTTTATTCATACTTTTAAATTAATTGGTTAAAATTTAATACATATTATTGTTAAAACAGAAATATTGACACAATTATTAATACAAATTATTGTTAGAACAGCCATATTAACACAATAATTATTAATACAATATTCTTGATATATCAAAATATTAAATAGGTGCATGCATGATTTTAGTTCTGATGATTCAAATTTATCGGATTCTGAAGCTGAATCATCAAGTAGGCTAAAAATAAAAAAGAGAAAGTATAATCAGCAATATAAGAAAGAATGGGAGGGAGAATTTAAAAATTGGCTAGCTCCTGGAAATTCAAAAACAGAAGCCTATTGTAAAGTGTGCAACAGAAATATTAGTGTAAGCTCTGGAAAGTTGCAACTTGTAAGACATCAGGATAGTGAAGTTCACAGAAAAAAATCAAAAAGCATTAATAAACAGCAAACTTTGACCTCTTTTATCAGGACAAAAGGCACTATAAATCTAGAAACATCTGTGGAAAAAGCGTATTGATATATTTCAGCATTCATAGCCGAACATAATTTGCCTTTTAGAGTAGCAGAACATCTTCCATCACTTATATCTAAGATATGTACTGATTCTGAAATTGCTAAAAATATTCAATGCGGCAGAACAAAGACTACTGCCATAGTAAAAAATGTAATTGGTCAATCAGGCTCCAATAACATCTATGCAATATTAAGGTCATTCAAATTTTCTGTGATCATAGATGAGTCAACAGATTTAAGCACTAAAAAACATCTAGTGATTGTTGCCCGATATTTTTATGAAAATAAGTTTTGACTATAAAGATAAAAAAAATTATGTTGTATATTATTTTTTTAGAATTCATGACACATTAAAGATAATCTATCAATAACATCATTTTGGCTAAATGTACAAGCTGAGCAATATGCGGATGGCACTTTAGTAGGTATATCCGCTGTTCACAAACTTTGCACTCAATATTCTATGTTTACCTCATCCCTCTGCAGACGCAGAAAGGAAATTTTCGCAAATTAATTTACTCAAAACGAAACATAGAAACTTATTATCGACTAGTAGTATTGTTGGCCTAATGCATTCTAAGGAATACATAGGTAGCAGCGAATGTTTTAATTTACAAATTGACCAACAGTTGCTTTCTTTTCATAATAATAATTTGTACAAAAATCTGATAACTTTTCTGATTCAGAATGAGTTTGAAAAAATTGGATTTTTTTATTTAGCGAATATTTTTGTTTTTTACAATATTGTTACATTTTATTAGTCAAATAAAACATAAGTACAACAGGAAATGCATTTTGGTTTTTATTTTCATTTAGTAATTCGCTAAAACAGTAATTTTCAAACATTAATTAAATCTACCGTTTTATTTTTAAATATACCGCTTCTTTTACGACAATTCTACCGCTTACGTTCTTCTTGACCTGGCAACACTGCTCGGATCACAAAGCGCGCGTTCAGACTTCAGACTCACACGTTGTTGGCCTACACAGCAAGCTACGTAGGTTTTTAAGTCCGTAACTGTTGTAATTAAAATAAAATAAAATGTACACAGTGCAGGAAAAAATTCAAATTATAAGTTGGTATTTTGGAGGTCACTCGACTAGAGAAATAGTGAATTTATTTATTGTTGCGTTTGAGGATAGGCCAGCTCCGTCACATTCCACAGTTGAAAGAATAATTCAAAAATTTCGAAAATGTGGATGTGTGCAAAATTGTCACAAATGTAATAATGTCGATGAACCAAGTATTCGACAGATTAGTGAACATAGGCTAAATAAAGAAACAAATGTGTGTGCTATTGTTGAAGCCAGTCAACCATGTTCTAGCAGGGAAATTGCTGAAGAAGTTGACATGCACCCAAATACTGTTAGAAAAATTTTGAAAAGGAATGGTTACCGGTGCTATAAAGTCCAAACGACTCAAGAGATTTTTCCCGAGGACAGTATCAAACGAATGGAGTTTTGTGAAGAAATGATGGAAAAACAAAATCAAAATCCAAATTTTTTAAGTAATATTTTATTTACGGATGAGTCAACGTTTTCCCTTCATAGCAAACACAATTCATCTGTCGTTCGATATTGGTCTCGGGAAAATAAACACCTATCTATTCCTGTTCGGACACAATATCCGCAGAAACTTAATGTTTGGTCGGGGATATTAGGTGACCATGTTATAGGTCCTTTTTTTATTGAGGGTAACCTAAACGGCATCAAATATCTGCAACTACTACAAACCCAAATTATTCCTGCACTTCAGCAACTCCCTGTTAATTTGGGAGATATTTGGTTTCAACAATATGACTGTCCAAGTCATAATTGTCGGGTAGTTATCGAATTTCTGCGCACAATGTTCCCTGATCGCTTAATAGCAACAAATGGTACAATCAAGTGGCCTCCGAGATCACCAGACTTATCGCCGAATGATTTTTTCTTTTGGGGCTTTTTAAAAGGAAAAATTTACCGGCACGGTTTTGAACGGGCAACAAACTTAAATGAATTAAGAGCGAAAATAATTCAATATTGTGCCAACATTACGCCAACTCAATTAAGAGATACACGTTTATCGTTGTATAATAGGTTCGGCTATTGTTTGGCACAACAAGGGGGATTATTTGAGCCTTTAATTCATTAATAATTTTAGAATGTTTTTTTTTTGAGTTTTCATGTTAAGTTTATTCTGGAATTAAGTTTTATTTTTTAGGAATTTTATTTTATTTTTGAGAATTTTCTTTTATTTTTTGGAATTTTATTTTATTTTTGGAATTTTATTTTATTTTATTCTCAACGTCGTTACGGCAAAAAGACAGCACAAAACACAATTTGGAAAGAAAAATTATTTGTTTAAAAAAAAGTTAACAAATAAATTTTCGCATCAACACATTAAAACGTAATAATTTCTGTCGTTACAGACAACTTTTAAGTACATCCTACCGTTATCAATGCAATACTAAAATCATTGTTTTCGCTTAGAAGCAGAAGGTGAAGTGGGCGGACCGTTTAGGGGTTAGACAAGGAGCAAATCATTAATGGTGGGAGAGCGTTACTGCGGCCCAATTTATTCTTAGATGTCGTAACTGAGCTTTATCGGTTGAAATTTGTACTGGTCGACTTGGCTAATAGAAATTGCTATGCTCCGAATTATTTAGAGTTAATCTGTATATAAAGTCACAGGAAGGAGGAAGAATAGTAGAATGAAAGGCGCAGAAAGGAGGAGGAAGCAGAAAAGGAGTAGATGTGGAAGTTATGAATGTTTTGCTACAAATTCAAGAAAACTTCAGCTTAATATTCGAGCACAACAGCAAGAGAACTTAAAACCAAGTCAGAAAAACAGCAAAAGAATTTAAAAAGTTATTTAGAAAATCAGTAAGATAATTTAAGAAGTAATAAATATGATAGACACAAATATTATTGAAGAATCTTCTAGTTCCTTCTGCTTACCTGTAATCCTAGTACCTAAGAAAAAATAATTTCTGTATAGTCTATAGGAGATTAAAGACCAGTTTTTCTATCACAGTTTAGACTTTCGTTCATCTGAACCAAGATCAATATCAATATCGTTCTTCCATCAGAAATTCTTTCCTTCAGGCGACTCTGTTGAGAATGACAATACCGGTACTGTAAAAGGTTCGAAGAACGAGTGGAGCCAGTTGAAGAAGTTAGTCTTCAATTTAGAGGATGACGAAGATGAAATCACTCTTGGAAGCCTGAGAAAAACTTAGAAAAAAGACAATAATTTGAAGGACTCATAATTGGCAAGAGATAGCCAGACATAGTGGAACTATTAAAGGTTACTGGACTCAATGGGATTCACTGTATCTTCTCGATGGCCTATTTCACCGAAAGAGACATAGCCCCGATGGAGTACATATAGTTCGCTAATTATTGTTACTACCGAAATCACATGTCAAAGTGTTTTGGAGAAACTTCATAGCAGTTATTCAGGAAGACATTTTGGGACTAAAAGGACACTGACACGAGATCGAGAAAAATTACTGACGGGATATAGAAGGTTGGTGCAAGAAATATGATTTATGCAATGACAAAAAAGACCTAAAAAAAGAAGCCGAGGTACAATGGCACAGTATTTTTCTGAAGAATCTTTCGAACAAATCGCTATAGACAAAGCAAAAGCTAGATTCGACATACATGTCAATTAGAAAAAATTTAGTATCGCTGTACAATCCCAAGCACTGATAGGGACTTGGGGACACTGAAACGAAACTGAGAAGGTCCCTACACCGTCCTCAATCAACAACCTGATCTACCACATTTAGTTTTCAGCGGTAAGTAAACTGAAGGTAGTTTTCATTGAAAAGTTAGCACCATACTGTGGTTCAGATCATACCCGTTGGCTCTTATTATGTCCCAGTAATCAAGTTATCCTAGAGGAAGGTCTTTTTCGACATTTTTGACTTTTTTGAATTTTTAATTTTTTGACTTTTTACTTTTTTTGACTTTTTTGACTTTTTTTTACTTTTTTGACTTTTTTTAACTTTTTTGACTTTTTTTGACTTTTACTTTTCTGACTTTTACTTTTTTGACTTTTTTTGTCTATTTTCTACTTTTTTTTTTACTTTCTTTTTTGACTTTCTTGAATTTTTTGACCTTTTTTACTTTTTTAGCTTTTTTTGACTTTTTTTACTTTTTCAGACTGTTTTTGACTTTTTTTTTACTTTTTTTTGTCTAAAAATGCCTAAAAATGTCTAAAAATGTCTAAAAATGTTTTAAAATGTTTTAAAATGTTTTAAAATGTTTTAAAATGTCTAAAAATGTCTAAAAAAATGCCTAAAAATGCCTAAAATGTGTAAAAATGTCTAAAAATACCAAAAATGTCTAAAAATGTCAAAAAAAGTCTAAAAATGTCTAAAAAATTTCTAGTTATGTCTAAAAATGTCTAAAAAAAATTAATGTCTAAAAATGTCTAAAAAAATTCTAATTATGTCTAAAAATGTCTAAAAAAAATTAATATGTCTAAAAATGTCTAAAAATGTCTAAAAATGTCTAAAAATGTCTAAAAATGTCTAAAAATGTCTAAAAATGTCTAAAAATGTCTAAAAATGTCTAAAAATGTCTAAAAATGTCTAAAAATGTCTAAAAATGTCTAAAAATGTCTAAAAATGTCTGAAAATGTCTAAAAATGTCTAAAAATGTCTTAAAATGTCTAAAAATGTCTAAAAATGTCTAAAAATGTCTTAAAATGTCTAAAAATGTCTAAAAATGTCTAAAAATGTCTAAAAATGTCTAAAAATGTCTAAAAATGTCTAAAAATGTCTAAAAATGTCATTCCGTGCCAGGAAACATTATGGAAGTTTGATACGGTTCAAGGGACTATATATTATAAAAGTTTGAAAATAAATTTAAATTAAAAACTAACGCATCAATATAATTAAGAAGAAGTGTCATGTCATCCACGACATTACAGTGTTCTGTGTTGTCATAAGTAAAAGGACTAATAAAAGAAAAATAAGGAATAGTATAGAAATATCTAGAAGTGTCTAGAAATGTCTTAGTGTCTAAAAATGTGTACAGATGTCTAAAAATGTCTAAAAATGTCTAAAAATGTCTAAAAATGTCTAAAAAATGTCTAAAAATGTCTAAAAATGTCTAAAAATGTCTAAAAATGTCTAAAAATGTCTAAAAATGTCTAAAAATGTCTAAAAATGTCTTAAAATGTCTAAAAATGTCTAAAAATGTCTAAAAATGTCATTCCGTGCCAGGAAACATTATGGAAATTTGATACGGTTCAAGGGACTATATATTATAAAAGTTTGAAAATAAATTTAAATTAAAAACTAACGCATCAATATAATTAAGAAGAAGTGTCATGTCATCCACGACATTACAGTGTTCTGTGTTGTCATAAGTAAAAGGACTGATAAAAGAAAAATAAGGAATAGTATAGAAATATCTAGAAGTGTCTAGAAATGTCTTAGTGTCTAAAAATGTGTACAGATGTCTAAAAATGTCTAAAAATGTCTAAAAATGTCTAAAAATGTCTAAAAAATGTCTAAAAATGTCTAAAAATGTCTAAAAATGTCTAAAAATGTCTAAAAATGTCTAAAAATGTCTAAAAATGTCTAAAAATGTCTTAAAATGTCTAAAAATGTCTAAAAATGTCTAAAAATGTCATTCCGTGCCAGGAAACATTATGGAAATTTGATACGGTTCAAGGGACTATATATTATAAAAGTTTGAAAATAAATTTAAATTAAAAACTAACGCATCAATATAATTAAGAAGAAGTGTCATGTCATCCACGACATTACAGTGTTCTGTGTTGTCATAAGTAAAAGGACTGATAAAAGAAAAATAAGGAATAGTATAGAAATATCTAGAAGTGTCTAGAAATGTCTTAGTGTCTAAAAATGTGTACAGATGTCTAGAAATGTATAAATGTCTAATATTGTCTAAAAATGTCCAAATATGTCTAAAAATTTCTACAAATTTCTAAAAATGTCTAAAACTGTCTAAAAATTTCTCAAAATATCTAAATATGTCTAAAAATATTTCAAAATTCTAGAAATGTCTAAAAATGTCTAAAAATGTCTAAAAATGTCTAAAAATGTCTAAAAATGTCTAAAAATGTCTAAAAACGTCTAAAAACGTCTAAAAACGTCTAAAAACGTCTAAAAACGTCTAAAAACGTCTAAAAATGTCTAAAAATGTCTAAAAATGTCTAAAAATGTGTAAAAACGTCTAAAAATGTAAAATAAACCAACGTAACAGTATAATATAATTGGCAACATTGTATTTATGTACAAGTCATTATCATCGAGGATAGCTATCGTTTTTACATTATAAAAAAATGGCTACTGTTTGATATGTCTATTTATTCGTTATTATTTTGTTCATATACAGGGTAAATTTTAAGTTGATACTTTATTTTTTAACTGTGTATATAAATCATTAAAATAAACAACTTTTTCAAATACCTTTTTCAAAAAAATCAAAAATAAAAGATACAAAATTTTAAAAATTTAAATCCGAGCCTGAACTAAATCCAATCATTAAAATATAAGATGATTTAAATATAAAGCTGGCCACCGGTAGAATATCTACTACATTAAAAAAAGCTTACCTTGTATATTATGCCATTACCCATCGCATAAATGGAACGGATTGTTATTAGGTGGAACGAAAGTAGCCGAAAATGGTCCTTTACCGTTTTCAACATGCAATCTAACAGTACCATTAATCAATTCTAAAACGTAATAATCTTTCTTGCCGTGAGCTGCAACCAGAACACCCGAATCGCCCCTCGGCTTGATATCCATTTTAATGCTGAACATCACTCCCACTTTGTATTTATCTTTAAGTTTCATGAACGTATGAGCCTCTCCACCGAAGAACGTCCCAATTTCAACATCATCCGAACAAGGAATCACTCCGTACTCCGCTGACGGTTCTAACGCTTTGCTGTTCATCGATATATCTTTGATGCACCCAGAAAACGAAGCCGTTGTATTGAGGTTCATCTGAACGGAGTTGTAGTGATCCGGATTCAACCCACCGATGTAGAAAGGCATATGCAAGTCGAGCATTAACGGTTTGTTACCCAAGCTGCCGGTGCTTATATCTTCATCGTCTATCACTAATTTGCCATTACCTTGTTCGCGGTTGAATTCTACTAAATGCCATTTGCTATCGTTGTAAATTCCTTTTGATTTGATTATCAAAGCGTCACCGTCGCCTCTGAAGCTAAACACTACTTGTCCTCCGGAGAGATATACGGCAGCGTAATGTTTATGCTCCTGCGCTAAAGCTCTAGCGCTGCTATCTGATATATAGAACAAAATACCTTCGGTTTCTTTCGTTTTAAAATGGAATCTGAAATCGAAGTTCTTCTTATACTTCCCTCTAGGAGTATTACATTCTAATCTACTATCTTGATTAACGAATCTGTAACCAACTTGTTGAACATTCTCTTGCACCGGGCTTAAGGGTAAAGCGCATTTATCGGTAGGTGGTGGCGGGGAAGTTACCGGTGGTAAAGTACCAACTCTTCTCGGAGGAACTTCGGTGGGATTACTTCTGTAACTGGTGGTTCGAAATCCACTTCGTTAATTGGTCGTCTGAAATCGTTTCCGCCGTCACCGCGAACTGTATTTAATTCCCCTTCCGCGTTCAACGTAGTTATTTCTTGCGATGGGGTAGTATAGTAATCTATTGTTTCAATAGGTGGTAATTCCGGTAAAGAATGATCGATATCTGCAGGTGCGTTATCGAAAATGCATTTATCCAGCATTTCGGAATGTCTATCGGTGGTGTTAGCGAAATTTTTCACTTTCCCGTTAACGGTAAGATCGGCAATGCAACCGTAGAAAGAAGTTTTCGCGGCGACAGAGTTAGGACTGGTTGTAATTCTTCTCGGTAAATCTCCTACACATAAACTACCGGCTAAAGTGTGGATATACGGAGGTTGAGTGTGAGTTACTTGGTTTTCCATATCATCTATATACATTCGTAAATACAGTATTACCCGAAATGAACAGTACTAAATATGTTATTTTTTAATATATTTAAAAAAGATATGTTTTTGTCATTTTAATTCAGAAATCGATTTGTGCGGCGATTCACATGACAAATAAAAATGTGCTTCGTCTGAAAATCATAAATTTTTCAAAAACTCAGAATTTGCGAAAATTCTGACGCAATATTCCTCTCTCCTGCGATAATTCCGAGGGTATAATTGTTGATGTACCTGAATCACATAAGAAAATGCTCACAGATCCTTCAGGATTCTTTGCAAGAATGTTCTTTATATACCAAGTCGTAACGTTGCCCTTCTCTGGCTGACTTTCGGGGATGTTTATTAAATCTTGTGTAAATTGGTCGCACATGTATCGCCGACTTGCACCCTTAAATCGGCCGATTCCGTATGAGTGAAAATAATATTGTACCAAAAACATTTTCGCCTCTGTACTTAACACCATTTTTAACAATTAGGCCCTACTAGTTTATTATTTAAGGTTTACTTGGCAGGTCTATACTAGCTACCTTGGGTATGACAGCTGGCGCAAAGAGATACCACCAACTTAGTTTCAGTACTGTTTATTTTGGGCAATACTGTATGTATCATTATGTATTACTGATACAACATACCACTGACTATCGTTGTAAATTTGTCCTATTTACTATATCGAAGTAATTGTAAATTTTATGACAAAACTTCCAATATGAATAGGATGATTAATGTATTAAAAATTAGTATTACTGAAAATAATAAATAAGCAATATAATTTTTTTTATATATATATTTCAATTAGAACATCAATGACACTAAAAGGTATAATAAAAATCTCTATAGTAAGGAATATATTTATTATTTATTTTTCTTAAAAATAATTTTAATTAGTAGGACAAAATCCGATGATAACATTTCCGTTAACCATATTAGAAGTCAACTCCAATGGTTCATTATTTATCTCAACATTTTTGATACACCCAACATACGGAGTTCTAGAATGAATACCTCGAACTTTTTTTATAAATCGATGACCACCTAAAAATAATGCACTACCGGTATCCGTAGATACTGAATGCGGTCCTATTCTTGGATCTGTGTATAGATTGTCCACTGATAATGTTACAACGTTCTTCGATTTCACAGCTAAAAGATAAATAATTTAAGAGTAAGAAGGTTGTCGATGTGGCAAAATCAATTAGTAATTTACTCAAGGTGTTTCAAACTTTTATATATAAAGTTACAAAAAGGAGGAAGAATAGTAGAAGGAAAGGTGCAGAAAGGAGGAGGAAGAAAAAAAGGAGTAGAGGTGGAAGTTATAAATGTTTTGCTACAAATTCAAAAAAACTTAAGCTTAATATTCGAGCACAACAGCAAGAGAACTTAAAAACCAAGTCAGAGAAACAGCAAACGAATTTAAAAAGTTGTTTAGAAAAGCAGTAAGATAATTTCAAAACTAGTAAATAGGATACATAGCATGATAGATGGAAATATTATTGAAGATTCTTCTAGTTCCTTGTGCTCACCTGTGATCCTAGTAACTAAGAAAAAATCGTTTCTGTTAAGTCTATAGGAGATCAAAGGCCAGTTATTCTATCACAGTTAAAACTTTCGTTCACCTGAACCAATATCAATATCAATATCGTTTTTCCATCAAAAATTCTTTCCTCCAGGCGACTCTGTTGAGAATTACAATACCGGTACTGTAAAAGGTTAGAACAACGAGTGCAGCCAGTTGAAGAAGTTAGTCTTCAATTTAGAGGATGACGAAGATGGAATCACTCTTTGAATCCTGAGAAAAACTTAGAAGGAAGACAATAATTTGAAGGTTATCCGAGAATGACTCATAATTGGTAAGAGATAGCCAGACATAGTGGAACTATTAAAGAGTACTGGACTCAGTGAGATTCACTTTATCTTCTCGATGGCCTAATTCACCGAAAGAGAGAAAGCCCTAATGGAATACATATAGTCCGCCAATTATTGTGACTACCAAAATCACATGTTAAGAGTGTATTGAAGAAACTTCATAGCAGCCGTTCAAGAAGACATTTTGGGACTAAAAGGACACTGATACGAGATCCAGAAAAATTACTGACGGGATATAGAAGATTGGTACAAGAAATGTGATTTGTGCAATGGCAGAAAAAGGCCTAAAAGAAGAAGCCAAGGTACAATGACACAGTACTTTTCTGAAGAATCTTTCGAACAAATCGATATAGACAAAGCAACAGCTAGAATCGACATATATGTCAACTAGAAAAAATTTAGTATCGCTAAACAATCCCAAGCGCAGAACGGTACTTTGTCAGAAACTGTAACGAAACTGGAAAGGTCCCTACATCGTCCTATAAAAAATCAACAACCTGATTTATCGCATTTAGTTTTCAGTGAGAAGTAAACTAAAGGTAGTTCATATTGAAAAGCTAGCGCCATACTGTGGTTCAAATCCTAACGGTTGATTCCTATTAGGTCCCAGTAATCAAGTTATTCGAGAGGAAGTACTTTTTTTGACTTTTCTGACTTTTCTGACTTTTTTGACTTTTTTGACTTTTTTGACTTTTTTGACTTTTTTGACTTTTTTGACTTTTTTGACTTTTTTGACTTTTTTGACTTTTTTGACTTTTTTGACTTTTTTGACTTTTTTGACTTTTTTGACTTTTTTGACTTTTTTGACTTTTTTGACTTTTTTGACTTTTTTGACTTTTTTGACTTTTTTTGACTTTTGACTTTTTTGACTTTTTTTGACTTTTTTGACTTTTTGACTTTTTTGACTTTTTTTTACTTTTTTTGACTTTTTTGACTTTTTTTACTTTTTTTTACTTTTTTTGCTTTTTGACTTTTTTGACTACTTTTTTGGCTGTTTTGACTTGTTTTTTACTTTTTTGATTATTTGTACTTTTTACTTTTTTTGACTTTTCTTTACTTGACTTTTTTTTACTTGACTTTTTTGTCTTTGACTTTTTACTTTTTTTGACTTTTTTTTACTTGACTTTTTTTTTACTTGACTTTTTTGTCTTTGACTTTTTACTTTTTTTGATTTTTTGGACTTTTTGACTTTTTTGAATTTTTTGAATTTTTTTGGATTTTTTTTTTATTTTTTTGATTTTTTTTTTGTAATTTCTTTGAATTTTTTGAATTTTTTTGAATTTTTTTTGAATTTTTTTGAATTTTTTTGAATTTTTTTGAATTTTTTTTGAATTTTTTTGAATTTTTTTGAATTTTTTTGAATTTTTTTGAATTTTTTTGAATTTTTTTGAATTTTTTTGAATTTCTAAAAAAATGTCTAATAATTTCTAAAAATGTCTAAAAATGTCTAAAAATGTCTAAAAATGTCTAAAAATGTCTAAAAATGTCTAAAAATGTCTAAAAATGTCTAAAAATGTCTAAAAATGTCTAAAAATGTCTAAAAATGTCTAAAAATGTCTAAAAATGTCTAAAAATGTCTAAAAATGTCTAAAAATGTCTAAAAATGTCCAAAAATGTTCAAAAATTTATAAAAATGATCAACAATTTATAAAAATGTTTAAAAATTTATAAAACGGTCTAAAAATGTCTAAAAAAGGTCTAAAATGTCTATAATTTCTAAAAATGGATAAAAATGTCTAAAAATATCTTAAAATGTCTAAATATATTTAAAAACGTCTAAAAATTAGTAAGAATGCAAAAAAAAATCTAAAAATCTCTAAAAAATTCTAAAAATTTCTAAAAACATCTAAAAAAATTTAACTCTTTAAAACATTTCTAAAAAATTCTAAAAATTTTTAAAACTATTCATTTCTAAAAAATTCTGAAACTCTCTTAAAATGTCTAAAAATGTTTTAAAATATCTAAACAAACATATCTAAACATATCTAACAAAGTTTAAAAATGTATAAAATGTCTGAAAACGTCTAAAAATATAAAAAAATGTCTAAAAATTTATAAAATGTCTAAAATGTCTAAAATGTCTAAAAATTTATAAAATGTCTAAAATGTCTAAAATGTCTAAAATGTCTAAAATGTCTAAAATGTTTAAAAATATTATTCCGTGTCAGGAAATATTTGGAAGGTTAGAAGAAGGTCCAAAGGAGCTATATAAAAGTTTAGGTTTGAACATAAAATTGAAATTACAAACCAGCGTATGAATATAATATACTTTACAACACTGTATCTATGTAAGTTATTATCTTATCATCGAAGACAGCTGTCGTCTGTCATAAGAAAATGGCTACTGTTTAATATACTGAAACATTCGTTTTTATTCTGTTCATATACAGGGTGAATTTTAAGTTGATACTTTATTTCTTAACTGTGTATATAAATCAATAAAATAAACAACTTTTTCAAAAAAATCAAAAACTAAAAATTTAAATCCTAGCCTGAACTAAATGCAATCGTTAAAATATAAGATAATGTTTCAAATATAAAGCTTCACCACCGGTAAATATCTCTACTATATTAAAAAAATCTTACCTTGTATATTATGCCATTGCCCATCGCATAAATGGAACGGATTGTTATTAGGTGGAACAAAAGTAGCCGAAAAAGGTCCTTTACCGTTTTCAACATGCAATCTAACAGTACCATTAATTAATTCTAAAACATAATAATCTTTCTTGCCGTGAGCTGCAACCAGAACACCCGAATCGACCCTCGGCTTGATATCCATTTTAATGCTGAACATCACTCCCACTTTGTATTTATCTTTAAGTTTCATGAACGTATGGGCCTCTCCACCGAAGAACGTCCCAATTTCAACATCATCCGAACAAGGAATCACTCCGTACTCCGCTGACGGTTCTAACGCTTTGCTGTTCATCGATATATCTTTGATGCACCCAGAAAACGAAGCGGTTGTATTGAGGTTCATCTGAACTGAGTTGTAGTGATCCGGATTCAACCCACCGATGTAGAAAGGTATATGCAAGTCGAGCATTAACGGTTTGTTACCCAAGCTGCCGGTGCTTATATCTTCATCGTCTATTACTAATTTGCCATTACCTTGTTCGCGGTTGAATTCTACTAAATGCCATTTGCTATCGTTGTAAATTCCTTTCGATTTGATTACCAAAGCATCACCGTCGCCTCTGAAACTAAACACGACTTGTCCTCCGGATAGATATACGGCAGCGTAATGCTTATGTTCCTGCGTTGAAGCTCTAGCGCTACTATCTGATATATAGAACAAAATACCTTCGGTTTCTTTCGTTTTGAAATGGAATCTGAAATCGAAATTCTTCTTATACTTCCCTCTAGGAGAATTACATTCCAATCTACTATCTTGATTAACGAATCTGTAACCAACTTGTTGAACATTCTCCTGCACCGGGCTTAAGGGTAAAGCGCATTTATCGGTAGGTGGTGGCGGGGAAGTTACCGGTGGTAAAGTACCAACTCTTCTCGGAGGAACTTCGGTGGTGATTACTTCTGTAACTGGAGGTTCTATTGGTCTGAAATCGTTTCCGCCGTCACTCGTTCCCACCGTCACCGCGAACTGTATTTAATTCCCCTTCCGCGTTCACCGTGGTTATTTCTTGCGATGGGGTAGTGTAGTAATCTATTGTTTCAATAGGTGTTAATTCCGGTAAAGAATGATCGATATCTGCAGGTGCGTTATCGAAAATGCATTTATCTAACATTTCAGAATGTCTATCGGTGGTATTAGCGAAATTCTTCACTTTACCGTTAACGGTAAGATCGGCAATGCAACCGGAGAAAAGAAGTTTTCGCTGCGACAGAGTTAGGACTGGTTGTAATTCTTCTCGGTAAATCTCCTACACATAAACTACCGGCTAAAGTGTGGATATACGGAGGTTGAGTGTGAGTTACTTGGTTTTCCATATCATCTATATACATTCGTAAATACAGTATTACCCGAAATGAACAGTACTAAATATGTTTATTTTTTAATATATTTAAAAAAGATATGTTTTTGTCATTTTAATTCAGAAATCGATTTGTGCGGCGATTCACATGACAAATAAAAATGTGCTTCGTCTGAAAATCGATAAATTTTTCAAAAACTCAGAATTTGCGAAAATTCTGACGCAATATTCCTCTCTCCTGCGATAATTCCGAGGGTATAATTGTTGATGTACCTGAATCACATAAGGAAATGCTCACAGATCCTTCAGGATTCTTTGCAAGAATGTTCTTTATATACCAAGTCGTAACGTTGCCCTTCTCTGGCTGACTTTCGGGAATGTTTATTAAATCTTGTGTAAATTGGTCGCACATGTATCGCCGACTTGCACCCTTAAATCGGCCGATTCCGTATGAGTGAAAATAATATTGTACCAAAAACATTTTCTCCTCTGTACTTAACACCATTTTTAACAATTATGCCCTACTAGTTTATTATTTATGGTTTACTTGACAGGTCTATACTAGCTACCTTGGGTAATGACAGCTGGCGCAAAGAGATACCACCAACTTAGTTTCAGTACTGTTTATTTTGGGAAATACTGTATGTATCATTATGTATTACTGATACAACATACCACTGACTATCGTTGTAAATTTGTCCTATTTACTATAACGAAGTAATTGTAAATTTTATGACAAAACTTCTTATATAAATAGGATGATTAATGTATTAACAATTAGTATTACTGAAAATAATAAACAAGCAATAAAAAATTTTTATATATCTATATTTTAATTAGAACATCAATAAAACTAAAAGGTATAATAAAAATCTCTATAGTAAGGAATATATTTATTATTTTATTTTTCTTAAAAATAATTTTAATTAGTAGGACAAAATCCGATGATAACATTTCCGTTAACCATATTAGAAGTCAACTCTAATGGTTCATTGTTTATCTCAACGTTTTTGATACACCCAACATACGGAGTTCTAGAATGAATACCTCGAACTTTTTTTATAAATCGATGACCACCTAAAAATAATGCACTACCGGTATCCGTAGACACTGAATGCGGTCCTATTCTTGGATCTGTGTATAGATTGTCCACTGATACGGTCCTATTCTTGGATCTGTGTATAGATTGTCCACTGATAATGTTACAACGTTCTTCGATTTCACAGCTAAAAGATAAATAATTTAAGAATAAGAAGGTTGTCGATGTGACAAAATCAATTAATAATTTACTCAAGGTGTGCCAAACTTTTATATATAAAGTCACAGAAAGGAGGAAGAATAGTAGAAGGAAAGGCGCAAAAAGGAGGAGGAAGCAGAAAAGGAGTAGAGGTGGAAGTTATGAATGTTTTGCTACAAATTCAAGAAAACTTCAGCTTAATATTCGAGCACAACAGGAAGAGAACTTAAAAACCAAGTCAGAAAAACAGCAAAAGAATTTAAAAAGTTATTTAGAAAAGCAGTAAGATAATTTAAGAAGTAATAAATATGATAGACACAAATATTATTGAAGAATCTTCTAGTTCCTTCTGCTTACCTGTAATCCTAGTAACTAAGAAAAAATCATTTCTGTATAGTCTATAGGAGATCAAAGACCAGTTTTTCTATCACAGTTTAGACTTCCGTTCATCTGAACCAAGATCAATATCAATATCGTTCTTCCATCAGAAATTCTTTCCTCCAGGCGACTCTGTTGAGAATGACAATACCGGTACTGTAAAAGGTTCGAAGAACGAGTGGAGCCAGTTGAAGAAGTTAGTCTTTAATTTAGAGGATGACGAATATGGGAATCACTCTTGGAAGCCTGAGAAAAACTTGAAAGAAAGACAATAATTTGAAGGACTCATAATTGGCAAGAAATAGCCAAACATAGTGGAACTATTAAAGGTTACTGGACTCAATGGGATTCACTGTATCTTCTCGATGGCCTATTTCACCGAAAGAGACATAGCCCCGATGGAGTACATATAGTTCGCTAATTATTGTTACTACCGAAATCACATGTCAAAGTGTTTTGAAAAAACTTCATAGCAGTTATTCAGGAAGACATTTTGGGACTAAAAGGACACTGACACGAGATCGAGAAAAATTACTGACGGGATATAGAAGGTTGGTGCAAGAAATATGATTTATGCAATGACAAAAAAAGACCTAAAAAAAGAAGCCGAGGTACAATGGCACAGTATTTTTCTGAAGAATCTTTCGAACAAATCGCTATAGACAAAGCAAAAGCTAGATTCGACATACATGTCAATTAGAAAAAATTTAGTATCGCTGTACAATCCCAAGCGCTGATAGGGACTTTGTCAGAAACTGAAACAAAACTGAGAAGGTCCCTACGTCCTCAAAAAAAATCAACAACCCGATTTACCACATTTAGACTTAGACTTTTTGACATTTTTTGACTTTTTTGACTTTTTTACTTTTTTGACTTTTTTGACTTTTTTGACTTTTTTGACTTTTTTGACTTTTTTGACTTTTTTGACTTTTTTGACTTTTTTGACTTTTTTGACTTTTTTAACTTTTTTAACTTTTTTAACTTTTTTGACTTTTTTGACTTTTTTGACTTTTTTGACTTTTTTGACTTTTTTGACTTTTTTGACTTTTTTGACTTTTTTGACTTTTTTGACTTTTTTGACTTTTTTGACTTTTTTTTGACTTTTTTGACTTTTTTTGACTTTTTTGACTTTTTTGAATTTTTTGACTTTTTTTACTTTTTTTACTTTTTTTACTTTTTTGACTTTTTTGACTTTTTTGACTTTTTTGACTTTTTTGACTTTTTTGACTTTTTTGACTTTTTTGACTTTTTTGACTTTTTACTTTTTTGGCTTTTTTTGACTTTTTTTTTACTTTTTTGACTTTTTTTACTTTTTTGGCTTTTTTGACTTTTCTGATTTTTTTGACTTTACTTTTTTGGACATTTTTGGCTTTTTCTTACTTTTTTGACTTTTCTTACTTTTTTGAACCTTTTTGACTTGTTTTTTACTTGTTTTTGACCTTTTTGACTTTTTTGACTTTTTGTCTTTGACTTTTTACTTTTTTGGACTTTTTTGACTTTTTTAAATTTTTTGAATTTTTTTTTTATTTTTTTTTATTTTTTTTTTATTTTTTTTATTTTTTTTTTAATTTTTTTAAATTTTTTGAATTTTTTTGAATTTTTTTAAATTTTTTTGAATTTTTTTGAATTTTTTTTAATTTTTTTGAATTTTTTTGAATTTTTTGAATTTTTTTGAATTATGAGAGGGTTTTTGTATATTTAAAAATGTTTAAAAATGTCTAAAAATGTCTAAAAATGTCTAAAAATGTCTAAAACTGTCTAAAAATGTCTAAAAATGTCTAAAAATGTCTAAAAATGTCTAAAAATGTCTAAAAATGTCTAAAAATGTCTAAAAATGTCTAAAAATGTCTAAAAATGTCTAAAAATGTCTTAAAATATCTAAAAATGTCTAAAAATGTCTAAAAATGTCTAAAAATGTCTAAAAATATCTAAAAATGTCTAAAAATGTCTAAAAATGTCTAAAAATGTCTAAAAATATCTAAAACGCTTCGCCACCGGTAAATATCACTACTATATTAAAAAAAGCTTACCTTGTATATTATGCCATTGCCCATCGCATAAATGGAACGGATTGTTATTAGGTGGAACGAAAGTAGCCGAAAATGGTCCTTTACCGTTTTCAACATGCAATCTAACAGTACCATTAATCAATTCTAAAACATAATAATCTTTCTTGCCGTGAGCTGCAACCAGAACACCCGAATCGACCCTCGGCTTGATATCCATTTTAATGCTGAACATCACTCCTACTTTGTATTTATCCTTAAGTTTCATGAACGTATGAGCCTCTCCACCGAAGAACGTCCCAATTTCAACATCATCCGAACAAGGAATCACTCCGTACTCCGCTGACGGTTCTAACGCTTTGCTGTTCATCGATATATCTTTGATGCACCCAGAAAACGAAGCGGTTGTATTGAGGTTCATCTGAACGGAGTTGTAGTGATCCGGATTCAACCCACCGATGTAGAAAGGTATATGCAAGTCGAGCATTAACGGTTTGTTACCCAAGCTGCCGGTGCTTATATCTTCATCGTCTATTACTAATTTGCCATTACCTTGTTCGCGGTTGAATTCTACTAAATGCCATTTGCTATCGTTGTAAATTCCTTTCGATTTGATTATCAAAGCATCACCGTCGCCTCTGAAGCTAAACACTACTTGTCCTCCGGATAGATATACGGCAGCGTAATGTTTATGCTCTTGCGCTGAAACTCTAGCGCTGCTGTCTGATATATAGAACAAAATTCCTTCGGTTTCTTTCGTTTTAAAATGGAATCTGAAATCGAAGTTCTTCTTATACTTCCCTCTAGGACTATTACATTCTAATCTACTATCTTGATTAACGAATCTGTAACCAACTTGTTGAACATTCTCTTGCACCGGGCTTAAGGGTAAAGCGCATTTATCGGTAGGTGGTGGCGGGGAAGTTACCGGTGGTAAAGTTCCAACTCTTCTCGGAGGAACTTCGGTGGTGATTACTTCTGTAACTGGAAGTGTGAAATCCACTTCGTTAATTGGCCGTCTGAAATCGTTCCCACCGTCACCGCGAACTGTATTTAATTCCCCTTCCGCGTTCAACGTAGTTATTTCTTGCGATGGGGTAGTGTAGTAATCTATTGTTTCAATAGGTGTTAATTCCGGTAAAGAATGATCGATATCTGCAGGCGCGTTATCGAAAATGCATTTATCCAGCATTTCAGAATGTCTATCGGTGGTATTAGCGAAATTCTTCACTTTACCGTTAACGGTAAGATCGGCAATGCAACCGTAGAAAGAAGTTTTCGCGGCGACAGAGTTAGGACTGGTTGTAATTCTTCTCGGTAAATCTCCTACATATAGACTACCGGCTAAAGTGTGGATATACGGAGGTTGAGTGTGAGTTACTTGGTTTTCCATATCATCTATATACATTCGTAAATACAGTATTACCCGAAATGAACAGTACTAAATATGTTATTTTTTAATATATTTAAAAAAGATATGTTTTTGTCATTTTAATTCAGAAATCGATTTGTGCGGCGATTCACATGACAAATAAAAATGTACTTCGTCTGAAAATCATAAATTTTTCAAAAACTCAGAATTTTCATACTGTATTGCGAGAATTCTAACGCAATATTCCTCTCTACTGCGATAATTCCGAGGGTATAATTGTTGATGTACCTGAATCACATAAGAAAATGCTCACAGATCCTTCAGGATTCTTTGCAAGAATGTTCTTTGTATACCAAGTCGTAACGTTGCCCTTCTCTGGCTGACTTTCGGGAATGTTTATTAAATCTTGTGTAAATTGGTCGCACATGTATCGCCGACTTGCACCCTTAAATCGGCCGATTCCGTATGAGCGAAAATAATATTGTACCAAAAACATTTTCTCCTCTGTACTTAACACCATTTTTAACAATTAGGCCCTACTAGTTTATTATTTAAGGTTTACTTGACAGGTCTATACTAGCTACCTTGGGTATGACAGCTGGCGCAAAGAGATACCACCAACTTAGTTTCAGTACTGTTTATTTTGGGCAATACTGTATGTATCATTATGTATTACTGATACAACATACCACTGACTATCGTTGTAAATTTGTCCTATTTACTATAACGAAGTAATTGTAAATTTTGACAAAACTTCTTATATAAATAGGATGATTAATGTATTAACAATTAGTATTATTGAAAATAATATACAAGCAATAGAATTTTTTAAATATCTATATTTCAATTAGAACATCAATGAAACTAAAAGGTATAATAAAAATCTCTATAGTAAGGAATATATTTATTATTTACTTTTCTTAAAAATAATTTTAATTAGTAGGACAAAATCCGATGATAACATTTCCGTTAACCATATTAGAAGTCAACTCTAATGGTTCATTGTTTATCTCAACGTTTTTGATACACCCAACATACGGAGTTCTTGAATGAATACCTCGAACTTTTTTAATAAATCGGTGACCACCTAAAAATAAAGCACTACCGGTATCCGTAGATACTGAATGCGGTCCTATTCTTGGATCTGTGTATAGATTGTCCACTGATAATGTTACAACATTCTTCGATTTTACAGCTAAAAGATAAATAATTTAAGAATAAGAAGGTTGTCGATGTGACAAAATCAATTAATAATTTACTCAAGGTGTGCCAAACTTTTATATATAAAGTCACAGAAAGGAGGAAGAATAGTAGAAGGAAAGGCACAGAAAGGAGGAGGAAGCAGAAAAGGAGTAGAGGTGGAAGTTATGAATGTTTTGCTACAAATTCAAGAAAACTTTAGCTTAATATTCGAGCACAATAGCAAGAGAACTTAAAAACCAAGTCAGCGAAACAGCAAAAGAATTTAAAAAGTTATTTAGAAAAGCAGTAAGATAATTTAAGAAGTAATCAATATGATACATGACATGATAGACACAAATATTATTAAAGAATCTTCTAGTTCCTTCTGCTCACCTGTAATCCTAGTAACTAAGAAAAAATCGTTTCTGTATAGTCTATAGGAGATCAAAGACCAGTTTTTCTATCACAGTTTAGACTTTGGTTCATCTGAACCAAGATCAATATCAATATCGTTTTTCCATTAGAAATTCTTTCCTTCAGGCGACTCTGTTGAGAATTACAATACCGGTACTGTAAAAGGTTAGAACAACGAGTGCAGCCAGTTGAAGAATTTAGTCTTCAATTTAGAGGATGACGAAGATGGAATCACTCTTTGAATCCTGAGAAAAACTTAGAAGGAAGACAATAATTTGAAGGTTATCCGAGAATGACTCATAATTGGTAAGAGATAGCCAGACATAGTGGAACTATTAAAGAGTACTGGACTCAGTGAGATTCACTTTATTTTCTCGATGGCCTAATTCACCGAAAGAAAGAAAGCCCTAATGGAATACATATAGTCCGCCAATTATTGTGACTACCAAAATCACATGTTAAGAGTGTATTGAAGAAACTTCATAGCAGCCGTTCAAGAAGACATTTTGGGACTAAAAGGACACTGATACGAGATCCAGAAAAATTACTGACGGGATATAGAAGATTGGTACAAGAAATGTGATTTGTGCAATGGCAAAAAAAGGCCTAAAAGAAGAAGCCAAGGTACAATGACACAGTACTTTTCTGAAGAACCTTTCGAACAAATCGATATAGACAAAGCAACAGCTAGAATCGACATATATGTCAACTAGAAAAAATTTAGTATCGCTAAACAATCCCAAGCGCAGAACGGTACTTTGTCAGAAACTGTAACGAAACTGGAAAGGTCCCTACATCGTCCTATAAAAAATCAACAACCTGATCTATCACATTTAGTTTTCAGTGAGAAGTAAACTAAAGGTAGTTCATATTGAAAAGCTAGCGCCATACTGTGGTTCAAATCCTAACGGTTGATTCCTATTAGGTCCCAGTAATCAAGTTATTCGAGAGGAAGGACTTTTTTTGACTTTTCTGACTTTTTTTTGACTTTTTTTGACTTTTTTTGACTTTTTTGACTTTTTGACTTTTTTGACTTTTTTTTACTTTTTTGACTTTTTTTGACTTTTTTGACTTTTTTGACTTTGACTTTTTTGACTTTTTTTGACTTTTTTTTACTTTTTTTTTTACTTTTTTTACTTTTTGACTTTACTTTTTTGACTACTTTTTTTGGACTTTTTCTTACTTTTTGACTTTTTTCAACTTTTTTGGCTGTTTTGACTTGTTCTTTACTTTTTTGATTATTTTGACTTTTTACTTTTTTTGACTTTTTTACTTGACTTTTTTGTCTTTGACTTTTTACTTTTTTTTTATTTTTTGGACTTTTTTGAATTTTTTTTTTAATTTTTTTTTTATTTTTTTGATTTTTTTTGTAAGTTCTTTAAATTTTTTTGAATTTTTTGGAATTTTTTTGAATTTTTTTGAATTTTTTTGAATTTTTTTGAATTTTTTTGAATTTTTTTGAATTTTTTTGAATTTTTTTGAATTTTTTTGAATTTTTTTGAATTTTTTTGAATTTTTTTGAATTTTTTTGAATTTTTTTGATTTTTTTTTTTATTTTTTTTTTTTATTTTTTTGAATTTTTTTGAATTTTTTTGAATTTTTTTAAATTTTTTTGAATTTTTTTGAATTTTTTTGAATTTTTTGAATTTCTAAAAAAATGTCTAATAATTTCTAAAAATGTCTAAAAATGTCTAAAAATGTCTAAAAATGTCTAAAAATGTCTAAAAATGTCTGAAAATGACTAAAAATGTCTAAAAATGTCTAAAAATGTCTAAAAATGTCTAAAAATGTCTAAAAATGTCTAAAAATGTCTAAAAATGTCTAAAAATGTCTAAAAATATCTAAAAATATCCAAAAATGTTCAAAAATTTATAAAAATGATCAACAATTTATAAAAATGTTTAAAAATTTATAAAACGGTCTAAAAATGTCTAAAAAAGGTCTAAAATGTCTATAATTTCTAAAAATGTCTAAAAACGGATAAAAATGTCTAAATATATTTAAAAACGTCTAAAAATTACTAAGAATGCAAAAAAAAAATCTAAAAATCTCTAAAAAATTCTAAAAATTTCTAAAAACATCTAAAAAAATTTAACTCTATACATTTCTAAAAAATTCTAAAAAATTCTAAAAATTTTTAAAACTATTCATTTCTAAAAAATTCTAAAACTCTTAAAATGTCTGAAAATGTTTTAAAATATCTAAACATATCTAATAAAGTTTAAAAATGTATAAAAACGTCTAAAAATATAAAAAAATGTCTAAAAATTTATAAAATGTCTAAAATGTTTAGAAATATTATTCCGTGTCAGGAAATATTTGGAAGGTTAGAAGAAGGTCCAAAGGAGCTATATAAAAGTTTAGGTTTGAAAATAAAATTGAAATTACAAACCAGCGTATCAATATAAGATACTTTACAACACTGTATCTATGTAAGTTATTATCATCGAAGACAGCTGTCGTCTGTCATAAGAAAATGGCTACTGTTTAATATACTGAAATATTCGTTTTTATTCTGTTCATATACAGGGTGAATTTTAAGTTGATACTTTATTTCTTAACTGTGTATATAAATCAATAAAATAAACAACTTTTTCAAAAAAATCAAAAACTAAAAATTTAAATCCTAGCCTGAACTAAATGCAATCGTTAAAATATAAGATAATGTTTCAAATATAAAGCTTCACCACCGGTAAATATCTCTACTATATTAAAAAAATCTTACCTTGTATATTATGCCATTGCCCATCGCATAAATGGAACGGATTGTTATTAGGTGGAACAAAAGTAGCCGAAAAAGGTCCTTTACCGTTTTCAACATGCAATCTAACAGTACCATTAATTAATTCTAAAACATAATAATCTTTCTTGCCGTGAGCTGCAACCAGAACACCCGAATCGACCCTCGGCTTGATATCCATTTTAATGCTGAACATCACTCCCACTTTGTATTTATCTTTAAGTTTCATGAACGTATGAGCCTCTCCACCGAAGAACGTCCCAATTTCAACATCATCCGAACAAGGAATCACTCCGTACTCCGCTGACGGTTCTAACGCTTTGCTGTTCATCGATATATCTTTGATGCAACCAGAAAACGAAGCGGTTGTATTTAGATTCATCTGAACGGAGTTGTAGTGATCCGGATTCAACCCACCGATGTAGAAAGGTATATGCAAGTCGAGCATTAACGGTTTGTTACCCAAGCTGCCGGTGCTTATATCTTCATCGTCTATTACTAATTTACCATTACCTTGTTCGCGGTTGAATTCTACTAAATGCCATTTACTATCGTTGTAAATTCCTTTCGATTTGATTATCAAAGCATCACCGTCGCCTCTGAAGCTAAACACTACTTGTCCTCCGGATAGATATACGGCAGCGTAATGTTTATGCTCCTGCGCTGAAACTCTAGCGCTGCTGTCTGATATATAGAACAAAATTCCTTCGGTTTCTTTCGTTTTAAAATGGAATCTGAAATCGAAGTTCTTCTTATACTTCCCTCTAGGACTATTACATTCCAATCTACTATCTTGATTAACGAATCTGTAACCAACTTGTTGAACATTCTCTTGCACCGGGCTTAAGGGTAAAGCGCATTTATCGGTAGGTGGTGGCGGGGAAGTTACCGGTGGTAAAGTTCCAACTCTTCTCGGAGGAACTTCGGTGGTGATTACTTCTGTAACTGGAAGTTTGAAATCCACTTCGTTAATTGGTCGTCTGAAATCGTTCCCACCGTCACCGCGAACTGTATTGAATTCCCCTTCCGCGTTCACCGTGGTTATTTCTTGCGATGGGGTAGTATAGTAATCTATTGTTTCAATAGGTGTTAATTCCGGTAAAGAATGATCGATATCTGCAGGCGCGTTATCGAAAATGCATTTATCCAGCATTTCAGAATGTCTATCGGTGGTATTAGCGAAATTCTTCACTTTACCGTTAACGGTAAGATCGGCAATGCAACCGTAGAAAGAAGTTTTCGCGGCGACAGAATTAGGATTAGTTGTAATTCTTCTCGGTAAACCTCCTACATATAAACTAGCAGCTAGAGTGTGAATATACGGAGGTTGAGCATCGGTTACTTGGTTTTCCATATCATCTATATCCATTCGCAAATATGTATCATTATGTATCACCGATACAACATGCCATTGGCTATCGTTGTATATTCCTTTAGATTTTAATTCGATTTTTTGATCTACTAGAACAAGATGTCCGTCTGATAATGATAGAGATATAATGTTATCTTGAGTAGAATCGGAGATGTAAAAAATAAGCCCGTCATCATCGTTTGTTTTGAATTTAAGACTCATGTTAAATTCGTTTGTTAGAGCTAGCTTATCCCATCCGACGTAATGGTTATCATCTTTGATAAAAGATACCATTGATGACCATTTATCCGGACAACCTGGTTCTACATCGAATGCTTTAATGTTGTTTCGCAAATCGATAGCTTCACCCATTATAGTCGCGTTGGTTATGCAACCATCGAATCTGATTTCAGTTACATCTTCGTAGTTATGCTTGTTAGGATATCCTCCGAATGATATTGTATCTATGAATTCTAAAGTTACTCCGCTAACTGGTACTGTTCTGTCTATAACGTCTTCGGAATCTACCACTAATTTTCCTTTAGCTCCATCTCTACTTGCGGTAACTTTATGCCATGCACCATCGTTGTAATTGTTACTAGTAACCCATTTCTTTGTAGCGTTACCTAAATTATACTGATACAAAACTTTTCCATTTTGCATCTCTATGGAAATGAAAGTTTTCCCTTTTCCAGCTAAAAATAGTAACCCGGTTTTAGCGAAAGTTTTGAAATAGAGTTGTATGGTTGATTTAGATCTGAATTGTAACGATCTAGCATCTAAAATTGCGTATCCGTTTCCGTTAAATCTATAACCGTTACTTGGAGCTAGATTTACTAATTTGTTTCGTTCCAAAGCACCATGATTGTTCTCGTAACCGTAATTAAAGTTCCAGAGGGATAACGGTGTGTTTCCTATGACCAGATCTTCCATTTCGCCATCGAATGAACCAGAATCTAAGCCTTCGGCTACTTGATAATTGTTGGGAATACTTCCGACAAATATTTTTGAATTTTTGTTATCTAAATTGAATATAGTGTACGGTCCGGAAAGGGATTTCTCTACGGGGGTTATATATTCGTTACCGTCTTGTAGTTCTTCGCGGATTGAAAGTTTTGCATTAAATCCAACTCTAAAAAAAAAAAAAATTAAATGTTATTTTATTAATTGTAAAAATATATATTATTTATATGTATTTAGTGTAAAAATGTCTAATAATGTTTAAAAATGTCTAAAATATCTAACAATGTCATTCTGTGTCAGGAAACATCTGGAAAGTTCGAGAAGGTTCAAGGGAGCTATATATTGTAAAAGTTTAAAAATAAATTGAAATTAAAACTTACAGTGTGCTGTCGTCGTCACAAGTAAAAGGACTAATACAAGAAGAATAAGGAAGAGTCTAGAAATGTCTAAGTGTCTAAAAATGTCTAAAAGTATAAAAATGTCTAAAAATGTTTAAAAATGTTTAAAAATGTTTAAAAATGTTTAAAAATGTTTAAAAATTTCTAAAAATGATTAAAGATGTCTAACAATGTCCAAAAATATTTAAAAATGTTTTAAAATGTCTAAAAATGTCTAGAAATGTAAAAAAATGTCTAAAATATCTAAAAATGTTTCAAAATATTTAAAAATATTTCAAAATGCCTAAAATTTATTTAAAATGTCTAAAAATTTTAAAAAATAACAAAAAATTAATAAAAATTTCTAAAACTGACTAAAAATCTAAAAGGTTTAAAAAGGTCTAAAAGTGACTAAACATGTTTAACAATGTCTAAATGTGGCTAAAAATGTCTTAAAATGTCTAAAACTGTCTAAAACTGTCTAAAAATGTCTAAAACTATCTAAAAATGTCTAAAAGGTCTAAAAATTTCAAAAAAATGCCTAAAAATGTCTAAAAATGTCTAAAAATGTCTAAAAATATCTAAAAATGTCTAAAAATGTCTAAAAATGTCTAAAAATATCTAAAAATGTCTAAAAATGTATAAAAATGTTTAAAAATGTCTAAAAATGACTAAAAATGTCTAACAATGTCCAAAAATGTTTAAAAATGTTTTAAAATGTCTAAAAATGTTTAGAAATGTAAAAAATGTCTAAAATATCTAAAATTTTTTCAAAATATTTAAAAATATCTCAAAATGCCTAAAATTTATTTAAAATATCTAAAAATTTTTAAAAATAACAAAAAATGAATAAAAATTTCTAAAACAGTCTAAAAATGTCTAAAAGGTCTAAAAATGTCTAAAAATGTCTAAAAATGTCTAAAAATGTCTAAAAATGTCAAAAAATATCTAAAGATGTCTAAAAATGTCTAAAAATGTCTAAAAATGTCTAAAAATGTCTAAAATGTCTAAAAATGTATAAAAATGTCTAAAAATGTCTAAAAATGTCTAAAAATGTTTAAACATTTCTAAAAATGACTAAAAATGTCTAACAATATCCAAAAATGTTTAAAAATGTTTTAAAATGTCTAAAAATGTTTAGAAATGTAAAAAAATGTCTAAAATATCTAAAAATGTTTCAAAATATTTAAAAATATTTCAAAATGCCTAAAATTTATTTAAAATGTCTAAAATTTTTAAAAAATAAAAAAAAAATGAATAAAAATTTCTAAAACTATCTAAAAATGTCTAAAAGGTCTAAAAATGTCGTAAAATGTCTAAAAGTGACTAAAAATGTTTATTAATTTCTAAAGATGTCTAAAAAAGTCCTAAAATGTCTAAAACTGTCTAAAAATGTCTAAAAATGTCTTAAAGGTCTAAAAATGTCTAAAAGTGACTAAAAATGTCTAAAAATGTCTAAAAATGTCTAAAAATGTCTAAAAATGTCTAAAAATGTCTAAAAATGTCTAAAAATGTCTAAAAATGTCTAAAAATATCTAAAAATGTTTCAAAATATTTAAAAATATTTCAAAATGCCTAAAATTTATTTAAAATGTCTAAAATTTTTAAAAAATAACAAAAAATGAATAAAAATTTCTAAAACTGTCTAAAAATGTCTAAAAATGTCGTAAAATGTCTAAAAGTGACTAAAAATGTTTAACAATGTCTAAAGATGTCTGAAAAAGTCTTAAAATGTCTAAGAAAATTGTTAGACAACAATGTCTAAAACAGTCTAAAAATGTCTAAAACTGTCTAAAAATGTCTAAAAGGTCTAAAAATGTCTTAAAATGATTAAAAATTTTAAAATGTCTATAAATGTCTAATAATGTCTAAAAGTGACTAAAAATGTATAATGGTGTCTAAAAATGTCAAAAATATCTAAAATGTCTAACAATGTTATTCCGTGTCAGGAAATATTTGAAAAGTTCGAGAAGGCTATATATTGTAAAAGTTTAAAAATAAATTAAAATTATACGTTACAGTGTTCTGTGATTGTCATAAGTAAAAGGACTAAAAAAAGAAGAATAAGGAACCGTCTAGAAATGTCTATAAGTGTCTAGAAATGTATACAGGTGTCTAGAAATGTGTAAATGTCTAAAAATGTCTAAAAATGTTTTAAAATGTCTAAAAATGTCTAAAAATGTCTAAAAATGTCTAAAAATGTCTAAAAATATCTAAAAATGTCAGAAAAATGTCTGAAAAATGTCTGAAAAATGTCTGAAAATGTCTAAAAATCCTAAAATGTCTATAAATGTCTAATAATGTCTTAAAGTGACTAAAAATGTCTAAAAATATCTAAAAATGTCTAAAAATACCCAAAATGTCTAACAATGTTATTCCGTGTCAGGAAATATTTGAAAAGTTCGAGAAGGCTGAAGGGAGCTATATATTGTAAAAGTTTAAAAATAAATTAAAATTACACGTTACAGTGTTCTGTGATCGTCATAAGTAAAAGGACTAAAAAAAAGAAGAATAAGAAACCGTCTAGAAACGTCTATAAGTGTCTAGAAATGTATACAGGTGTCTAGAAATGTATTAATGTCTAAAAATGTCTAAAAATGTCTAAAAATGTCTAAAAATGTCTAAAAATGTCTAAAAATGTCTAAAAATGTCTAAAAATGTCTAAAAATGTCTAAAAATGTCTAAAAATGTCTAAAAATATCTAAAAATGTCTAAAAATGTCTAAAAATGTCTAAAAATGTCTAAAAATGTCTAAAAATGTCTAAAAATGTCTAAAAATGCATCCAAACATATCATACTGTATATAATTTTATATTTTATAATTTGTTGGACTTTTATAATTAGGATAAGACATTTCTTTATCATATTTTTTGAATTGTAATAGATGATTCAACACTAATTCTGACGAGACAGCAATTATTTAGTATTGTTCCCAATGATCCCCATTTTTCCATTCTGTGGCCACGTATTTTAAAGTCTAAATACCCTCAAAAGTATTTAGAAAATTCAAAAATAACAACTGTTTGTGCCAGTCCTTCCCACCTCCGCTCTCACACGTGGTAGTCACACTCTTACGTCATTCTTTATTTTCGTGCACTTGTGGTTACACGTAAATGATTTCGCTCACCAGAGACAATAGTGACACATCTAAGAAAATCACAAAACACGTTAAAATACGTAAAACAATTTAAAATTTGATGACATTTCATCCAACAGTACTGGCATAAAATTAACTCAAATAATCTCTTGGAAATGGCACTAGTAACACATCTAAGAAGTAACAGCAATTTGTTTCAGCATTAGTGGCACATTTAATGGGTTTCGGTTATTTTAATTAAATGTGCCAGTATAGTTGATACGTTGAAAAACTTCAAAACCACAGAGCTGGGCTGCAAGAAAGTATGGAGCCAAGAATCCATCGCGCTTGCAACCGAAAGACGTGCTATTCAGTGGTATACGGACGGTTCCAAAACCATAGAAGGAACTGGAATAGGAGTCTATGGGCCGAGAACCAAGCACTCCGAAAGCTTGGGAGAATATCCAAGCATCTTCCAGGCGGAAATTAACGACATCGAGAAGTGTATCCAGTTTAACATCGAGAGAAACTATCATAGACAAATGATTATCATCATGTCCGATAGACAAGCAGCCATCAAAGCGCTGAACTCTTACATAATCCGCTCAAAAATGGTCTAGAGATGCTAGAACAATTGAATGAGCTAGGCGAGAAAAATAGAGTTACTCTCGCTTGGATCCCGGGACATAACGGGGTACAGGGTAACGACCTGAGCCGTTCTGCGGTATCAGCAGAAAAGAGAATATAACCAGAAAAGATCAGAAGCCTGCATCTGCCTGAGCAAGAACAGGTTACGTATTGTAACAGGGATCCTTACCGGATATTGCCGACTAAAAGAATACCTAAGTAAACTGAGAGTAGAGAGGATAGTAAGTGCAGATTCTGTGAGGAGGAACTGAATGTGTAGCACTCCTCTTATTTCTTACCTAACTTGAAGCCACTTCAAATCCTACAATACCTTGAGAAAATAGGATTGGAGAGGTCGTTATAGGCATTGACATTTCCTAAGTGCAGCTATACCAGCAAGCTTTTAAATAAGGCACTAGTGTGTTAACTACAACTTCTAGATGAAACATGAACAACATACAACCTGAATCGAATTACTGACAACTGACAGCTTACTGTCCACTATGGCTAATGTGACGTTGCCGTACTTGTAACCATATACAGCTCACAAAGAAAGATGTGAATTTTATAATTCTAAAGGCGAGTTATATTGTATTACAATTCGAAACGGAAATATGTTCAAAATGTTAATAAAATTAAACATATAGAATGCAATTCAATCTCCAATATGTACAGTTTAAAACTATGACATGAAAGATTAGGACACATCAATTCCCAATATGTAAAGAAAACCATTGAAAAGTATGCTGCTGAAGGAGCATGTTTAGAAGACGATTCTAAATTATTCTGTTAAGGATGTCAGCTTGGAAAGCAGAATCTAAGAAGTTTCGTTCAATTATGAACCAGGTGAATTCATTCATACAGATGCTTGTGGTTTATTTAATATTGAATCACTAAGTGGCTCCAAATATTTTTTGTTGTTTAAAGATGATGCCTTTAGCTACAGAATGGCTTATTTTATGCGTCATAAATCAGAAGTATTTGACAATTTCAAATATTTTGAAGCATTGACTGGAAATTTTATAAAAATACTAAGATGTGACAATGGTACACAATTTGTTAATCCCAAAATGCAGTCATTTTGTAAACAACAAGGAATTGTCTGTGAAACTTCAGCTCCATACGCGCATGAACGAAATGGGTCCGCGGAAAGAGATACAAGAACTCTAACGGAAAGTGCTTGTTCCATTTTATATACAAAAAATGCTTCTCTACAATTTTGGGCAGAAGCTGTAAATACCTCTGTATATATTGTAAATAGGACTATTTCTTAAAAGGACCCTAACAAGACACCTTTGGAAAAAACCCAGTATAAACCATTTAAGAATATTTGGATCCTTAGAATACATGCATAATCCGAAAGAACTTAGGAAGAAATGGGAACCTAGAAGCCGTAAAATGATTTTTGTTGGCTACGAACATGAATCTAATTATCGTCTTTGGGATAATAAAAAGAATTAGCGCAAATGTAACTTTCGATGAGGACAATAAGATACATGAGGATAATAGAGAACATTTTGTACATCTGAATTTTTTTTAAAATGAGGCATATGAAGAGGAGCCAAGTTTTTCGGAAAATAAAGAGATAGATGAGATTAAAAAATATAATCTCAGAGATAGAAGCCAAATTAAGCCGCTTTAAGAACAGAGTGATCAAAGTTAGTGACGAAGAGGTATTCCTACATCCATATGGGGACAGTACCGTGCAAGTAGCTGTACAGGAAGACACGGTGATACCTGGTAGAAGTGAAACGATTGTAGTAACACGGCTTTAAGAAACAATGGAAGAAAAAACACCTATCATGATGGAATCTTGGAACCACGATGAAGAGGTTGAACTAGATATTCTGATCGAAAATGGGTTGGTCACGACTGCTAAAGAGATTCCATCTCGTGTTATAAACGATATTGATCACCCAATTGCCATCAAGGAAGAGGCCATATTCTAAACTTGTATTCCATAATTCGTCTGATAATTCCAACGACAGATTCGAGCAAATTATTACAGTTGCTGGTTAATCTCTGAATCAATTAGAGAAAAAGAAAATAAAGGAATTTCTTCGACTATATCGTGAAATTTTTGTACCAAAAGGAGGAAAAACAGGAAGAACTTCTGTTGTAAAACACAAAATTGACATTGGTGACGACAGGGAAATTCGTCAATCAGCTCGAAGATTACCAAAGGCCAAGAGAGAGGAAGCGGAAAGAATTGTTCGGGAAATGAAGGAAGACAGGGTGATGGAACCTTCTGCCAGCCCATGGGTCTCTCCGGTAGTCCTGGTCTAGAAAAAGGATGGAACTGCGAGGTTCTGTGTGGATTACTCTCAGTTAAACAATGTTACCAAGAAAGACAGTTACCCTCTGCCTCGAATCGACGATACCTTGGACACATTGGCCGGAAGTAAACTATTCTCTACCTTAAACTTGAAGTCTGGATACTAGCAGGTGGAAATGGACCCAGTAGACAAAGAAAAGACAGCTTTTACCACCGAATCTGAATTTCAATGTCATGCCATTTTAACTATGTAATGCCCCCGAGACATTTGAAAGACTTGAGAGGGTTATCCTGGAAAACATGTCTGATGTATTAAGTGACATCATAGCAATGACTGTGGAAGTAGAAATTCCATCTACATTTGAAGAGGCTCTACAGTCAGAAAACTCTAAAAAATGCGTTCTTGCAATGGAAGATGAAATGGATTCACTAAAAGGGAATGAAACTTGGGTACTCACAGATTCAAATATAATTTTAACAGACGTAACATGAAAAGAAAACTTTATAGCCAGATTAGATGCTCGAGGATTCACACAGACTTTCATGAAACTTTTGCACCAGTTGTTAGGTACGAGTCTGTTCGTATACTCCTGGTCATTGCTGCAGACTCCGAAACAAGAAAATCAAGGTTTGGATACATTATACCTCTCCAATAACCTGGTTGTTGTGTTTTCTACGACAGAAGCGAATATTGTCTTTCAGTTGTAGAGAAGCAGTTTGGTTACGAAATTTTATTAAAGAATTGGGATACTCTTCAGAAAACTCGCCGATCATTATTAAATTCGATAAAAGTGCGATAAAATAAGCCAACAACCTGGAATTTCACAAAAGAACAGAACATATTGACGTAAAATATTACTATGTTCGTGAACTGATAGAAGAAGACAAAATCAGCATTAAATATCTCGAGTCTAAAACCCAATTAGCCGATATGTTCACGAAACGATTACCAAAGGACAAGTTATAGTTATACAATACGCGAAGAAATTTGAAGATTTTAGATTTTAATGAAGTAGAGGAGGTATTGGAAGAACTTCATTAAAGATTGTTATGGTTTTGTTTTTTGTATGATTGCCAATAAAGAGTAAAATATACATTTTTCTGTTCCTCTATGAATCTTCATTCAAAAAAGATATCTGCTTGTTTAATTAAGAACCAATAAATAATTTAATTAATCACAAAAATTTAATTAAAGTTTTCCAAAGATTGAGACACTCCTTTGTACTTTTAATAAAAAAAACTTCACTCAAATAACAATAGAAATAATTCCAAATAGAAATCAAAACAAGGACTTACCTCTCTATAATATACTGGTACCAATTATTATCAGCAACATATTTTGGATTAATTATTTGCTCATTCTCATTGCCTATATTAAACTTCAGAACAGGATATCCATTTTGAATTATCAAAGCCATAAAATCTTCCTAAAAATACAAATTTTAATAGAAAAATAAAAATAGATCTTTGGACATAGGGGACATAAAATTTTAAACTTGGACAATTATTTCTATCTAAACGGCAAAATTTATAAGTTTAAAATTGAATAATAAAAAAAAAATTGACTACAGTCCATACTTACAGATTTTTGTTTAGGTATATGTGACGCATTTGGATTTCCAATGTAAAATATCAGACCCTTGGGTTGATCGGTTTTAAAATAACCCGAAAATTTAGATGACGTACTTAGCGCTTCCAGATTCTTTGGATTTCTTAACTCCAGCGTAGTATTAGTAAAGAATTTAAGTCCAACTTTAATTCTATTAGCTATATCTCTAGCCAAATCGATTTGTTGGTTTAGTTTCTTTAAATTCGATTGAATAGCATCGGATTTACGTTTGGCTTCGGCTAGATCTTGCGGTAATTTATCTAAGCTTTCTACAACTTGAGGTAATCTTTCGTTTACCGTGTTAATTTGTTTGTCGGTTTGACCGAGATTGCGTTGCATGTCATCTACCTCTTTTGGAAGCAACCTAGCTTGTTCCTTCTCTTTTGGTAACTGAAAGAATATTAATGAAAACATAGAACCAGTAAAAATGTCGGATAAATAAACCAGTAGTACTCCCATCTTTTACCAGCAAAAGAAAAAGGTTTGCTGATCATTTTGCTTTATCTCTGAAACACAGAGCCAGCTGTTAATATTGAAGAAGCAATTAAAAATACCTCTTTCTCTATCTCTATCTACTTCCATTGAAGAAAGAGCTTTGAAAATTGGACATAACAGTTATAGATCATTGGTTTATTAGAAATGAGACTCCAATGCATAATAAAAGTAAAATTCCTGCACTTCAGACCAATATCTACTGACTAGGACAATGTAAGTGAATAAACCAATGTTAACTTAATTACCATTGACATAAGGACAAAGAACTATGATTGAACAGATCGGGTATGTTAAGTGACATTAAAAATCATCCTTAGATAAGCTAGTTCTCTGAAAACAACAGAAAAGTCTACAGTGCCCTTATTCGTGAAGAAGACGAGTGAAGAGGGTTATTTTTTCTCTTCGACTAACTATGGGTTATGTACAGTTGAGTTCGTTGGCAGACGCGAACCAAAACAATAAAAAATGTTCAAGGAACGACCTCTAGATGACCGTCAAACTGATGGAAAAGTAGTACGCAATGGCAATATCCCAATAGAGGAGGAAAAAATCATTAGAACGCCGTCTGTGGCTGACTCTGAATCATGGAAGAATACCATGACTGCCAGGACTCAACTAATGAACACAACTCTTCAGTACAGGAACTGATAAATGTTCTTGAATAATCAGAGGACTCTAAACAAAGCGTTGATAGTATAAGCAGCGAGATGGGCACCACAGTTGTAGAAAATGAAGCCAAAGGACCAGTGGAAAAGTCCCCAATCTTAGATTAATTTGTTTTGGAGCCAACCACGAAAACTGTCGTATATAAAACACTTGCTCTTTCGAAAAATGTCATGAAAAAGCTATTAGACTTCAAAACCAACGACTTGAGCACGAATCCGCCTTCAAAATGGATCACTATTGCAACTGGCAGTGTGGAAAGCGCCCAAACCAGGGACGAATTGAGTAATTTGCCCCTACATTCCCAATCTTGCAAATTACTAAAAAAAACTAGCATAAATAACTCCCTGTCCCTTCTGGAGACGCAAGTGTCACAAGTAATATCCTAGACTACGACTCAAATAGTCACACCTCAGACGAGGAATATAGACTAAGGCAAGAAAAAAGAGATACAAAAACATCCCCCATTCTCCGAACAGCCTGTTCGAGCTGAGAACGGCATAGCAACATGCACGATATGAAGTAGACACCAAGAAGGAAGACGAAAAATCCAGAGTAATGAGCAACTATTCAAAGAACCAAGGAAATTCAGTTCCAATTTCCAAAGACTTATCAGAGAAAAGTCGAAGACTACACTGACCACCAAAAAAAATTAATATCAACTAATAACGGACAATTTGGATTCGGATAATGAAGATGACATAGACAAAATTGTCAAAAAATGAAAGAAAGGGGCTAAATTTAGACCATTAAATCTGGACGAGGCTACTACATCAAACAATGCTAGTATATTACAAGACATGCTATCTAAAGAAGCCAAAACTGCCAAATCTACCCTAGTCACAGTCAGAAACAACAACAATAGTTATTGACGGCAAAACTAACAACCGGAACGAACTGATCCAGTACCTTAGGGCAGTAATTAAAGGGGAAGTTAGTATCAAACACACAAATTATATATATATATATATATATAACCATAATTTTCATAGAAAATAAAGAAGATCACGACAGAGTGTTATCAAGTATTAAAAATGAAAAAATACCATACATATACCGCCAAAGAGGATAAGTTCCATGCTTTTTTATTACGTGGACTCGCAGAAGGTATTAAGATAGCAGATATCAAGGAAAACTTAGCAGAAGAACATGAGATTAAGGCACGTGCAATTTATCAAATGAAAACCAAAGGGAGATCGCTATTCCTGGTGGTAATAGACCCGGTAATGACGCTGGATTATCTAAACAAGAATACTCCACCCGTATGCATAGTCAATCGCCAGCGATTCGCCGGAGATTTATTCCGGCGTATCGCCAGCGATTCGCTGGCGATCCGCTGGTGAAAACCCGAAAAGGTGGCGACCCGCTGCGATTGTCACTGGCATGTCATTTCTCGCAAGTTTTTATGTTCTTTTATAGGGATTATCACCGGCATCTCTCGCATTTTATTATTGATTCATTTCTTAAAACTCAAAAAACAATAAACGAATATCAAATTTTTCCCTATAAAAGAACTTGAAAACTGGCGTGAAATGACATGCCGGTGACAATCTCCAGCGAGTCGCCACTTTTTTGGGCTTTCGCCGGCGATGCGCCGAAATGAATCTCTGGCGAGTCGCTGGCAATCAACTATGCATACGGCTGTTAGAGTACTCTACACGAGAGTAATGTGGGAGCTACGAAAATCCATGAAAATGGTTGTGCAGTGTCATAACTGCCAGCAATGGGGGCATGCCACTTCAAACTGCAGTTAGCCAGCGCGTTGCCTTAAATGTGCGGGGGATTATCAGACGCGAATTTGCCGTAAAATGCATGAAACTCCTGAATCATGTGCAAACTGTAGGGGGATCGCCCCGCAAATTATTCAAAATGCAACAGTTACCTCACTAAATTAGAAAGATTGGAAGAAATAAGGCAAAAACAACATAAATATGTTCCTGCTCCCATACCTGAAACCAATCAATGGCAGTCCAGACGTCAAAATACCAACTCATTAGATTTCCTACGTAGAATACGAATGAGTGAAAAAAGCTCTCATTACGGGCATTCGGGATAGAAAACAGGAAAATTCGACATAAACCCTCCTCAGCAACACAAAACCCACTGAAGAACCAAATCACAACGGCGAGTAGATACCAACTATCGTCGGACGGAAGACTACGTGGTGACGTCATCGCCCAGTGCAAGAGAGTACACCTAGAACCTTGTCTAAGTACTGTTATTGCTGAAATATCTCTGTTATCTTGAGAGATAAGAATCTGACAGCTATCTTTTAAATCTTACAGTTTTTCCCTTGCCAGTTAAGTATACTCCAACCAAGGAAGGGATTCGGTAAATGTTCAAATCTGGCAGGGCAGCCATAGCACCCGTTGAGGGTTTTAAAACTACCTATTTAAAATAACTCAAAACAAGATTCAACACTGAAGCACTCAAGAGAGTTACTACACCCTCACCATTTAAATCATCCAGTAGAAGTGGCAAATCAAAACTAAAAACACAATTTGAAACAACAACTGTAAGTACAAAGCATACTATACACTAACACTAGATAACCCAGGGGTCAACTGCCCGAACCAGGGGCTCCCTGACCAAAATTCTTAACAAACGACCTTTACCTGACCACCAAGGTGTTGGTGAGGTGGCAAACGAAATAATAACTTCATAAGAGAGAGAAATATCGCGAAAATCGTCGGTGGCTGGATCGGACGAGTCCCAAGAATATCACGACAGCTAGGACGACAGTGTACATACAAATTTGGGCAATGATTAGGCCAAATCAGTCAAAAACCTATTAGAAGTCTTAGCAGCGAAGGTAGCTGCATGGATACAACTATAGTCGATATGGCAGATGACAAGAAGAAAGATACCAGGAGAAAAACCCCCAATCGAGGATACATTTACGTTCTCGTACATTACTGAGGCTAAAGCTCAGTATGCTACAGTAAATCTATCTACCAACGTTATTAACAAGTTACTGGATTTTAACACCAATGACCTGAATGTAAATGTACCCCAGATAAATACACTTATTCAAACAGGAGGTGTGGAAAACGCCCAAAGCTCGGGTGAACTGAGTAACTTTCGCTTTGGGTATGTCCCTACACCCTCAGACACGTACTCATGAGTACAACAACTCTTAAGAATACAGGCGCTATCAACAAAAACAGAAAAAACACCGACCCAAGAATCAGGCAAGAGAATAAAAATAACGAAATCCCTCACAATGTAGCGAGTAACATCCTGCATTATGACTCCAACAGCCAGATCTCTGAAGACGAGCCTAAAAACTCAAAAATGACAGGTTCAACAATCTCCCTCACTCCCCTAACAGTCTTTTCGAGTTTAAAACCGCTACTGACAGGGTCAGACACTAGCAAGAAATGAAAGAGGTAGAAGCAGCTAAGAAGGCAAGCGTAGAAAATTCTTTCACAAACTAATCAGGGAAAAATCCCAAAAAGCAATAACACAAACAGAAAATAAATATGTTGCACTGACAGATGAGTCAGAAGAGGATATGGACGATGACGAAATCGGAAGTATCGTCAAAAAGAAAAAATCAATCAATTAAAACACTTACCTCGGAGCACGACCCTGTGTACTTGGAAATTAGGACTACATACATGATCCCAAGGATGCAGGGTCGTTATCACGACTACAATACAACGGACTGGACAAAATACAGGAAGACTTTGGACAATAACATAACAGACAGAAATTCTCTTGAGGAAGAACGAAGAACGAAGAATGAAGAACGATTTACACAGCCAGAGATATATCCACAAAAATAGTTACTCGTAAGCCTTATAAGGATGATCTTCCTCAAGAGATTTTAGACCTTATTATCAACAAAAATTATCTACAAAGACGTTGGCAGGCGCACAAACCTAAAATGGCGCGACAATTCAGTGTGGAGTTTAGAAAATCGTTTTCTCAGCTTCCCACACTGAAACAAAATGACAATACATACTCGACAGACGAACAAAAATGCACAGCTTTCGGTGAATTTTTTCAGGGAAACTTTGTCAATTCACATCTAAATAATAGTGAGCAAGATGAAATCACGAATACAGTAGAGGAAATCAGAAACTTACCTATACAATATGTTCCATCAGAACTACTAACTTCACCAAAAGAAATCATTAAAAAGTTACCCATAACTTTGTATAGGTACTGTTGTTGCTCTCGTATCTCTACGATTTTTTAAGATAAGAATCTGACAACTATCATAATTATTTTTTTTGAATTTCATTGTATTCTCCACCCAGCGTTAGTAATCCCAATGAAAGTAGCGAAGCGGTCAATGTCGGAGCCCGGAAAGGCACCCAAAGAACCCACTGCGGGTTTTGAACCCACATATTCAAAACGCCTCAGATGCATTAAAGAAAATCACAATTGCCACAACCTTTCAACCTTTAAATCCCCGAAAACTGCCAAAACAAAGCTCAGGACGCAATTTGAAACTGTCACAGTGAGTACTAATCCAAGTAAACTAACACCAGATAACCCAGGGATCAACTGCCCGAACCAGGGGCCCCCTGGATAATAACAAACAACACAGAGGGGGAAACCCCGCGAAAATTGTCGGTGGCTGGATCAGACGAGTCCCTGGAGTACCACGACAGCCAGGACGACAGTGCAAACAGTATTCAAGGCAATGAATATGATGAATTTAAATGCTCACCATACAAAAAATGCATTTAACCAAAACAAGCAGACAGTAGTAGTTGCACTCGATTCTGCAAAGGCGTTTGACACCGTCTGGACTGATGGATTAATCCACAAAATGTTTATGAATGATTACCCTGTTTTCATTATAAAAACAATTCAAATATACCTACAAAACCGTAAATTCTACGTTAAAATTCACAATACGCGTAAAGGACCATACATAGTGCAAGCGGGAGTACCCCAAGGTTCGGTACTTGCGCCGCATCTGTACACCATCAAGACTCATGGGACATAATGGTGTTCAGACGGCCTTGTACGTCGACGACACTTGTGTATATAAATCATCAGACTCTGCAGAGATTGCGACCAAGAGGCTGGACATACATGTGAACAGAACGTTAGTCCCCTACTTTGAAGCCTGGTTACACGCACAGGTTACACTACGGAATCGTCACAAAACTAAAGGTTCAAAATTAAATTATCGATACAAAAGGCTCGATGAGATATCTAGGTTTTATTCTGAACAGGAGGCTAACGTTCAAATTACTTATCACAGACAGAATTTCCAAGGTCACTGGAGCCCTTAAGGCACTTTACCCGATGTTGCATCGCAGAAGTAGTGTAACCTCGGGAAATAAGCTCTTGATTTATAAACCAACTCTCCGGCTAATTCTAACATATGGATGTCCAGTCTTCTGTTTAATGGCGAACACACATTTTAATAGATTACAAATATTTCGACTGGCATTGGGATATGATCGTTATGCCAGAACACACGATATGCATGTGCAAGCATCCCTTGAAAATATCAAAGACTATCTAAGGGTTTTTAAGACAAATGTCTGCCTCCAAAACTCAAAAATTACATTATTTCCATTCATCATGGCGACGGTGTTGATAGAATCCATGGATGCCTGCCCAAGGCACACAAAATTTATACACGGGATCAAAATTAAATTTAAAACAACGGACGTACATCCTCCATAGCAGCGTAAACCCCACTGAATACACAAATCACAACGTCGACTAGTTAGTAATTTTAGACGGACGGAGGACTACACGGTGACGTCATCGCCCAGTGCGAGGATTCGTGGCTTGCTGCGATTTTCATACAAAAACCCAACACCTTTTTTTTTTCGTTCTAGTAACTAGCCAAAATTAACTTATAATGTTGTACAACAAGCAGAAGTCATATAAAGTCAAATTAATAAATAATATATATTGTTTACACGGCTACGACATCGGTCATGGTCTCGCCTGAGGCCATCACAGAAGAGAATACTTCTAGAGGACATTTAAGAAGAAATTCTTCTAGTTTATTATGTACAAATTGTATAGAACGTAAATAAAGCGCTTTTGAAATAATTGATGAATAAAGAGAATACTTCGGAAGTAATTTTTGAAGATATCTAGTGCAGTTTTAAAATATATCATTTAGAAACAAATTGTACACATTGTAAATAAAGATTTTTGAAATGAACGATGAATGAAGTGCGCCACCATTATTGAAGAGCCTCTCCCGTCTGGGACCAATCAGATCGGTATATTTTCTTTAAAGGTATATACTACCACAAAATATAACAAACAAACCAACATAAAATAAGGACAATTCTGGTTTTTCCTTCGTTTTTCCGGAGAAAATAACGGCAAATAATGTTAAACAGTAAGAAAATAGAACTGACCGCTATATAAACATATATAATGTATAAAATAAACTAAACTTACTTTGGTATAAGAAGTGTTTACACCTTCCTTCACCTCCTCCAATGAAACCAAAGCTTTTTCTGCATTATTTGAAGCTGTTTTATACCTATTATCCAAGTCTTGAATCTGAATGTTTTCCAGAATTTTTCTAATATCTTTAAATAATTCCTCAGCATTGTCTAATAATTTCTTTATTGGTTTATACACTTCAGTTGCGTTCTTCAACTTGGGTTCCAATTTTTCAGACGTTGATTGCTTGGAATCGTAAGCATCGGCCAAAGCTTTTGCGGAATTAGTTTCCGCATCGTTTGTTCGTTCTTGGACGTTACTTAAAATGTCTGCTGCGTGATTGGTGTCGTTTTGAGCGGTGTCAGCAGCTTCTCTAGCACTTTTTACTGCTGCCACGATGTCTTTGTAAGCTCTGGCAGCTTTAACTGCATCCTGTGATCCAAATTGAGATTCGGATAAAATATGTTCTAATTGCTGCACTCTATCTGATAAACTTGCGGCGTGTTGTTCTACTTGTGGTTTCATTTGTTCGATTTTGTTAAGTTCTTCTCTGTTATTGTCGATTTCTCTGTTAAAATCGTTGTTGAAGTTTTCGAGAATTTCCGGGGCATCTTGAAGGTTTTTTAATTTTCCTACAGATATTTCTAATAAGTTTGAAGCGTTTTTTAGGAATTTGTCGGAATCTTCGAGGTTTATTTTTGATTGGACGAGTTTGTTTTCTATGTCTTCTAATTTATTTTTTAATCTGTCTTTTCTGCAATAAAGAAAATATAATTAGATTTATAAAGATGGAATTGAAATATGTTGTATTTGGTGGAAAAATAATATCAAGACTGTTTTCGCGGTTCACTATTTTACAATTATAAATGTATGTTAGTTATTTATGATCAGTATAATTTCTTCAATTTTAAGATTAAACAAAGAGGGCGCCACTTACACCCTAATAGATGTACAAAATTATCCGTATTATTTTATTCTTGACGTATTTATATTTATCTAATCTTAAAATTGATGTTCAATTTACAATATTGAACCTTTATTAATAATATTTTTATATTTGTTGACAGTTCCTTGATGGTACTAATTATTTTGTAATATTTGTATCGCTTAAAAATGCCTATGGCTTTATGACACACATTGTCACTTGTCAAAGTCATTCGTCATCTCTCAGTTAGGCATTCCAAACTGAATGGCTACCAGTGGGCTTTGACGGGTTATGATATTGCAAAATTATGGCAACCCTGTAGACCTGGTGATTTGACAAGGTCAATGGAATAGATAGTTACATAGATTGATTATCTATATTTTTCAAAATAAACATAACCGTTTGCCTTGAAGTAAAAATGTAAGCAATTATTTTTTTTTTAAATATCTAAAGGCTAAAAATTGGTTTTAAAACACATTTTTGCTAAACCGATTCAAATTAATAAATATTTGCCAGGCAATATGGCCGCTCGTAAACGACCAGCTTTGAGCAATCTATATAACTATATATGTATCATTGACCCTGTTAATGACAACATGACAACAGGGTTGCCATATCTAAACTGCCATTACCCACTGATAGCCATTTGGACAGGTCGTTGGAATGCCTAGTTGGCACTCAACTTCCGCCATTATTCCATCATTAGCTTTATGTTAAGGAAGGTGCCCCCTTCAGGGAACCTTTCACCTTTTTAAAATAGTGTACAGTTCATCAAATTTCTAGAGGTGTTCGACGCCCAGACTGAGAACGCGCTACGTGTGACTAAGATAGCTATTGTACAGTCTGCTAAACAAGTTATTTTAAATGGTTTTTAATATTTTTAGGTAATTAAATTTTAAAAGTGTGGAATAGTTTAGGGATTAAATTGGTCTGATTGGACTTTCTTAGAACGTTTTTAAAAGCAGCTAAAGATAGTATGTAGAATTGAAAATAATTATTATGCCATAAAAGGTGTTTTGGAATTCCTTCAACCTTTTGAAATTGAGTCAGAAAATATAAATTTTATAGGATAGCGGAAAATACCTATAATTTTTTTGTAGGCCTTTGTAAATCGTGGAAATAGTTTATATTTTATTTCTACCTTATTAAGGAAAATGGTACCTATTATTAATAACGGTTGTTTCTGAAACATTACTAAAATTTTCGAAATTTTGTTTTTCTACAAAATAATAAACTATACTATTTAGAAAAAAATTTATTTCTCTTATAATTTTATAAAAAATAACAGGGGAATATTTACATTTCTTGATCTATTAAACAAAACGATAAATTATCTCGACGAATGACACCATGTTCTAGTACGGAAGCTAGCTTTACATTTTTGTTGGTGGTTTCATGGGTTTCATATCAATTTTTTGTAATTGTAGTTTACACGTACATATACCTCTTAACACTTGTTTGCTTTATTAAAAAAGTGTGTTGTTGTGATTTACGTCGAAATAAGTCAAAAACAACTTGAAACTCCATATAAAATCAAAAAGGAGAACCGGAAAAAAATTGAGCCTGTAAATGAACACAACTCAGAAACAAAAATAGCTATCTAATAATAAAAAAATAAAATTTGATTCTTGTGCAGCTTCATCTATATCATTAACTGTTTTTGGTTTTTTAATGGTTTTTCTTGGTGATGAAAATTCCGATAACTCACGTTTATCGATTCTTTTTTTCTCTCCAGAAATGCGGACGACAGTGTTTTTAGATACTCCTGTGGCTGCAGCAACACGATCATTTACATTTTTAAATGGTATTGAAGGTGAATTAAAGTTTCCTTCTCTTCTCATAAAATCTATAACATTGGCTATTATTTCGCGAGATTGACTGTTAATCACGCGGCCTCTTAATTTGCTATTAAACTCCATACTTAGGTTCTATTAAACTGTAATGAGCAAAAAACACAAACGAAAATAAAAGAAATGTTTTAGCGAAATTTACATCTGACATTTACGTCTGAATGAAATAGTGAAATACTTGATGCGCAGAGTGTACTTTCATTGCGTAAATCCGTCGGGATGCCTGTCAGTAGTGCTTTCTCTGTCTAGCCGTCGAAAGCGTCTAGAAATTTGATGAACTGTAATGTAAAATATTAAGATCAACTGTGCTATGTTACTATCTAATATGAAGTGTATTGTTTAAATGGCTGAAATGAAGTAAATTAACTGAATTTGTGTCCACGCAGCGTAGTAAATACAGTCGAGCCATAAGAAAAAGGTTTTGAGGCCTCTTTAAGTTGTAATTACTACAATTGATAATAACATTATAATTTTTCATCCCATAAACATCAGCCTACCAAATATCACATCAATACGTTAAATATTAACCAGAATATTGCAAAAAAACGATATATTTTATTTTTAACACCGTGTATCTCACTAGAACAGAAGTAAAAGTTGGAAATGCTTTTGCCAGTTCTCCCACTTTATACACATAAATTGACAGGTTGTCAGCGGATCTCACCGAAGTGGACACGATACATTAGCGTACAAAATTATTTTATAGATGTTAATAACAATTTCGAGTAAATAGTTTAATAAATTGTGAATAGCTGTTGAAATTTTGTAAAATTATAATTTGAATATTATAATACATGTTTAATAATTATTTATAATCCATAAATACATGCGATTGTCCGGTTCCGCCGATAACAATTTAAAATTACTTATTCTATGAAACGACACTGGCAGGTAAACATTACTGTCAAATTCTCGGAGCCGCCCGACGTGGTTTGACGTTTACCCCCTCTCTACCTACCAAAAGACCTTTCAACTTTTACTTTCTCTATAGTAGGTGAAATTTGACTTATGTTATTTAGCAAGACATTCATATTTTGTGGTCCTGATTCTGTGGCTAAAATATATCCCATTCCATATATTAATATACTAATTAATTTTAAAAAAGAAAAATGCATATATAATTAATTTAATTAGTGTAAGATTAATCATCTTCTTCAACTGTATATCATTTTAAATTAGGATGTTTATAAACAATAAGGGTTAAACTATTTAAGTGATTATTGGTTTCAAATTGGTGTAATAATAAAGGTTTTATAATTACCGGGATTATAGAATAAGTACAGTAAACGCCAAATCTAAAGAACCAGCGCAAATGCTCAAGTTCGTTTACTTAAAAATCGCCACCCCCATTCATAATTTGAACCTTGTCCTTGCTTACAGTCAGTAACGTAACGACTAGATCATTGTTTGTTTCTTATTTCTATGTTTTGGTTAAAGTGACTGGTTTTATTTTTGATAAGGTCTTCTATTGTGGGTGAAAAAAAGCGCAGATCTGTTATTAACGGACAAAGTCGTGAAGTAATATACAATGTTTTTAAATATTTTGACGCAACTTAAAAGAAAGGAATTAGGTACTTTAGACCAGTGGTCGCCAACCTGTCGATCGCGAGCTACCGGTAGCTCGCGGAGGCAATTCTGGTAGCTCTCACAATGAATTTAATTTAAAAAATACAAACTGCAAAAATCAAAGAAGCTTCCGAAAATTCCACAAAAAAATCTAATTGTCATAATATTAAACATAAACAGCGGCAACGTTGCGGTGGGCCATCAAGGTAGAATCGGCTAGAACCGACCAGCCGAACCAGTGCGTTAGTGTTCGAGAACGATCAGGATTGCTTTGAACGGGATAAATATTATGGCAAGCAGTTGTAAGAAGGTAAAGACATACCACTTTCATTCGGAATGGGAAGAACAATACTTTTTTACAGAAGTTAAAGATAAAAATGTGTGTTTGTTATGTAATACTTCGGTCTCCGTTGCTAAAAAAGGAAATATTGAGAGACATCATAAAACTGTACATTCTAATTTTGAAAAATCATACCCACTACATTCTGCCGCCAGAAAGGAGAAACTGAAACAGTTAAAAAGCAGTTAATTGGACAACAATCAATATTTTTAAGAACAGTCGACAAAAATAAGGCTGCAACTGAAACATCGTAGATAATTGCACAAAAAAAGAAACCTTATGAAGACGGGGAAATGATAAAACAGGCGTTTTTAGAAGCTGCTGATTCGTTATTTGCCAACTTTAGAAATAAAGACGAGATACTTTCAGCTATAAAATCTATGCAACTTTCTGCTAATACAGTGATGAGACGTGTAGAAGTAATGAGCAATGATATTTTTTACAGTTAAGAACTGACTTAGATAACTGTGTTTATTTTTCACTTCAACTGGATGAATCAACAGATGTCGTTGACACTGCCCGGATGGCCGTGTTTGTCAGGATGGTTTTTAGTGATTTTACGATTAAAGAAGATCTTTTGAAGTTTATTCCACTGAAAGGACATACTACTGGACAAGAGTTGTTTTCTCATTTAAAAAATATTATTTCTTCCGAGAAAATTCCAATTTCGAAAATGGTAGGCTTGACAACCGATGGCGCTCCAGCTATGGTGGGTTATAATAAGGGTCTGGTGGCGTTATGTCGTAAAGATGAAACTTTTCCGCAATTTCTTTGTTACCACTGCATTATCCATCAGCAAGCATTATGTGGAAATTTCCTGAAACTAAACAACGTTATGAAACTGGTGGTAAAAATTGTGAACAAGATTAAAGCTCAAGCGTTACAAAGAAGATTATTCAAAACCTTGGCCGATGAAGTTGACTGTCAATATGAGGACCTACTCCTTCACTCTGAAGTCCGATGGTTAAGTAGAGGACGGGTACTGAAACGTTTTAATGGTGTCCTATCTGGCATAGTTCAATGTTTCAAACAATGCGATAAACCTACTCCGGAACTAGAAAATTCAATCTGGCTTAGAGATTTTGGTTTTCTCGTGGACATTACAGAGAAATTAAACGAACTTAATTTGCAGCTTCAGGGGAGAGACAAAAAACTAGCGGAAATTATTTCTGATATAAAAGCATTTATCAAAAAGCTGGAGTTTTGGGAACAAAACCTAATTAACAGCGATGCCAAGCATGGGCGTCGTTTGGGGGGGGGGGGCAAGAGGGGCAGTTGCCCCCCTGGCTTTTAGCGACCTAATCAACAACGTATAAGATATGCATTACGAACAACAATCTCATATAGAAATAATATTATTCTGGCTAATATAGTTGAAGAATATTATAGGTTGAATATATTTATTGCATATCTGGATTCTCCTATTACGTCGCTTACATTACGCTTTTCCGAAGACTCTGTTAGTTTTTCCTTAAGCCTGTTATATCCCAAAAGCAGAAAAATAATACTTTTTTCACTACTAATTAGAAAATGAAAGTAGTAGAAAAATTTTGAAATGACAATTTTGAAGCTGAATACCAAACTGGAGTACGAAACAGCTTTCTACACACAATGACATCTCCATTAATGATATAGCATCCAAACATTGTGAATTTTATCCAGACATACAAAGTGGTTTAAAAAGTATTTATGGCTCTTCCACCAACGACAGAGTTAATCGAAAGAACTTTTAGCACGTTAAGGCATGTTAAAACATGGCTGCGATCTATTCGATCAGTGCGAAATCATGGTAGGGAAAGCAAAAGCGATACTAGCGCAAGCTGCGGATAATTCAAGTACTTTAGGGCGATATTTTGTAATTTTGGCGTATCAAATACACGTATATATTTTAGTTTTTACTAAAAAATAGGTTAGAAACAATAAAATGAGCAATCGGAGTTGCTATGTTGCAAATTGTACTAGCAAAAATTATATAAATTTTCAGTAGTAAAATCGAGATTAAATCAAAAAAAGAAATAGACAGCTGTATAATAAGAAGAAAAAACCTTATTTTTGTAATAATAACAGTAATACTGGAAATAATAGACATCAGAAAAGGTTTTAAATAAACAATTAATTATTATTTTATGATAGGTATTCTTCAACATCCCTAAGTCTTAAATGTTTAGCAAATGATTATATTTTTGCCTTTTATTATTGTATATGGCTGAAATGCAATCTTGTGACTTATTGATAGGAAACCAGTTTTAATCATTAATTTCTATGGGTTCTTTCGAACTAAAAATGAAGAAAATATAAATTACAATCGCAAATATACTAATTATTTTTGTTAATACGTTTTAATTCTACGTTATTATATAATAGTAATGTTTTTATTTTAACATTATTTAACCTATTATTAGGCTTAGGCAAGATCTCATACATTTTCTAGTAACTACCTATGTTTTATTATTGATTTTTATTGATTATACTACTTTTTTTAGCTGAAGTAATAAAAATATATAATAATAATATTAATAATTTTTTCACTTGCTTTATAAATCCATATACTTTTATTTTGTCATTTTTTGTTGGGTTATTTTATTTATTAGAGACTTGTTATGACAACTTAAGTATCAGTTCTGTCAAATAGGTCAGTGGCATTGTTAGGGTTACTACTACAGTTCCACTCCCCCTTAGCTTCGATATTCAGTGAGATATCGGAATATTTTTTTCGGTTTGAAAGACTTTCTTATGATGGATTCAATTGTTCTGTGACGTCATGGCTTCCTTCTGATTTTTCCGAAAACAGATTTTTTTATTTTTAAAAGTAAACACTCTTTTTTATTGTAAATTTAAATTTCTGGGACATTTTTGTATAATAATCGTGTATTGACAATTTTCTGTCAGCTGTCAAAATGGCTGCTTTATTGGATATTTTTTCTAAATATGTTACTATTAATTCGTTTATGGAAAAACATATAGGAATGTACGAACTTTATAAAATCTTTTAAGGCTTCAAAATTCTCATTGAGACCCATTTACCGTATACCAGTGGCGTATCTAAGCATTTTTATTATTAGCAAACCGTTTAATAATTTATCCGCTTTTATTTTCGTTATTAATAATTGAGATATTGGAATGAAAACTTATTTATTTAAAAGCTTGGGACAAATACTCTAATATTCTGGATTCAATTGATGTGTGACTTCATGGCTTACTTCTGTTTTATCGGAAATAACAAAATCTCAATTTATTTTTAATTTTTAAATAGAAACCCCCGCTTTTATTGAACATTTGAATTTTAGGGACAATTATGAATAAGAATCATGTGTTGAAAATTTTTTGTCAGCTGTCAAAATGATCATCATATTGGAACATATATTTTTTAATATGTTACTGAAAAAATTTTCAATACACGCTTCTTATACAAAAAATGTCCCTGAAATTCAAATTTTCAATAAGAAAAAGGGTTTTCATTTAAAAATAAAAAAATTAATTGCGATTTTCTATTATTTCTGGAAAAACCGGAAGTAAGCCATGACGTCACAGAATAATCCATCATAAGAAAATTCTCTTTTATGTTTCACCCCCCCCCCCCCCATAGAATTATAGAAACAGAGAAATGTAAGCACACAAAACAACCACTTCAGACGGAAACAAGTGCAATGACAAACAAATGGCAATTAGTCCACGGCGCAAGGACAAACTTCTATTAGTTTGTCTACAAGCCAATAGACATAGAATGTCCAATATATTTTTATCATTTAATTTGCATGGAAGAAAATGCATTTAGAACGTTTTTTGTGACCTAATATTGTAGCTGTATGTAGTTTGTAATGCCATCTTTGGTTGAAAATTTGTAAAAATGGACAAAATACATCTACAAAGTCTGCTCTTCAGTTATATCTCTGTTATCTCTGTTCCTAAAGTACTTAATTTTTTCGGAAGAGACCTAAGTCAATCATCAATCAATCGAAAAAGACATACCTCAATCATTTCTAATATAATTATTTGTTTTTTTTACTTAATAACATAAACTGGACAGATATGTTTTCTATAATAGTAGATTTATCAGAATCATTGGAATTGGATTGAGTCGACAGTCGACTCATGCTCGTTTTAGTCATGAATATTATTGTGAATGAACTTTATCAACAATTGTTAACGATAAGGTACAATTAAAACAAAATTGTAGCGTATTATTTTTATATTCTATTTTTAAATAATCAATCACACACCGGATATCGCCTTCAATAGCGCTTGGATATGTGTAAATACTATAACATAGAGTGGGGGAGTGGAGCAGAGTAAACTTTCTAGAAGTGTTTTCGAAAAATGAAATTATTTCCTATCGTTTTTCTCATCTTAAAGCCAAGTTCAAGTTTTTTCTTAGATTAGAAATCGATTTTTTATTCGAAGTAATAATTATATTTACAGGACATTTTTACGTTTCAGGCACATTTCAGAAATGTTTCGTAACATTTATACAACATTATAAATGTTTCAATGTAATATTTTTAAAGTATTTCCGAAATTTGCTTGTGCTGTATGGGTATGTTATACATACATACATACATACGTACATACATAGTATGTTATACAGGGTGTTATTGAAATACACGTACATATTAAAATGGGGAATAGTATGTAATGACCAAAAACGATTGGCACCAATTTTAACTTCAAATTCTAAAATTTAAATATTGGGGAAGAGTCCCCTTTTCCGACCTACTAGTTTCCATATTTAAAGAAGTAAAATAAATCGAAATTGAACTTACCCATAGAAATTGCACTGTTGCCGTAGCAAAACCAATTAATTCAAAATAAAGTTTATTACAGTAATTGTTTAAAATGCCGTCCATTATTATTTACACACACTTGCAATCGTCTTTCCAAAGAACTTTGAACATTAGAAATTAGTCTTGGATTTTGTCGTAGTTCCTCGGCTACCGCATTAACTTTATTGGTTAATTGTTCAACACTATTAATAGGTTCATTATAAACCAGTTGTTTCATGTGACCTCACAAAAAGAAATCGCATGGATTTAAGTCCGGAGATCTCGGAGGCCACTTAGTAGGTCCATTTCTGCCTATCCACTTTTGAGGAAATCTAATGTTCAAAAACTGCCGTACGTTTAAATCAAAGTGAGGAGGAGCGCCATCTAGTAGGTACCACATCCGTTGCCTTAATTGTAACGGTATCTCTTCTAGGAGTACTGGCAAAATATTTTCTAAAAAGTGGAGATATCCTGGCCCATTTAATCTGTTCGGGAGAACATAAGGCCCGATTAAATACTGATCTATTATGCCAGCCCAAACATTTATTGAAAATTTTCTTTGATGCCCAGTTTCCCTAATGGCGTGAGGATTTTCATCACTCCAAATATGCGTATTGTGCATATTGAACACGCCATCACGAGTGAATGAAGCCTCGTCAGTATACAATAATATTTTTAGAAAATCAGGAATATCAACACATTTTTGAATCATCCATTCACAAAACTCCACTCTCTTTTCTTCATCACCTGGATATAAGGCCTGGACTTTTTGGGTGTGATAAGGATGTAAACCTTGTTCTTTAAGTGGTCCGCCACACAACAAATGAGGACACTCCAATTTCAAGACCTAGTCTTCTACAACTTAATTGAGGCCGGTTTTCAACAGCTTCCAATATTTCTTCTTCGGCCGCCAATGTTCTTTGTGTTCTTGTTCTCCCTCGATCTGCATTGACACTCTCAAATTTTCCATGGTCTCTTAGATGCTGAACAGTTGAAATAAACGTACGACAGTCCGGAATTCTCCGATTTGGAAACCGTTCGCGATACAGGATTTGTGCTTGCCGAGAATTTTCTCCAGCTGCCCCATAAACCAGCACTATATCCGTTAGTTCAATATTCGTAAATAGTGGCATCGTAAAAAAATATTTAAAAGTAATCGTAACAACACTTTTTTACCAACTTGGAAATGACGCGCTCGTGTTAGCCAGATTCGTAAATCAACTAAAATTTTAATAATCTATAGTTTCAAAAATGTATAGTTTAAAAACAATCATTTATCAAATATTCTAGTTTTTTGATAACGAGGGTAGTAAAAACCAGTCTTCGGAAATAGAAATTAATTCGAAAATCTTGGCAACATGGTTATTTCTTACAAGACTAGTTTTCTTATCATCTGACAAAAACTTGCATATTAATTACTGTTGATGTTTAAAAATAGGTAAAATAAACCTAATTTATATAGGTCATCCTCAACATATCAGTGAAGTACGTTTGTTTTAGAATTAATTTTCAAAAATTAATAACTCCCTTAATAAGGGGTATTTTTAAAAAATAATATTTTTCTACATTCAGTGGGGATCTGCGCAATACCCAGTTTTAATATGTACGTGTATTTAAATAACACCCTGTATATAGTTTGTATTTTAATAATTATTGTTTAT
>CAKMHV010000009.1:341012-361012 GCA_927349885.1 Psylliodes chrysocephalus
TTACGCTGCTATGGAGGATGTACGTCCGTTGTTTTAAATTTAATTTTGATCCCGTGTATAAATTTTGAGTGCCTTGGGCAGGCATCCATGGATTATTTCAACACCATCGCCATGATGAATGGAAATAATGTAATTTTTGAGTTTTGGAGGCAGACATTTGTCATAAAAACCCTCAGATAGTCTTTGATATTTTCAAGGGATGCTTGCACATGCATATCGTGTGTTCTGGCATAACGATCATACCCCAATGCCAGTCGAAATATTTGTAATCTATTAAAATGTGTGTTTGCCATTAAACAGAAGACTGGACATCCATATGTTAGAATTAGTCGGAGAATTTGTTTATACATCAAGAGCTTATTTCCCGAGGTTACACTACTTCTGCGATGCAACATCGGGTAAAGTGCCTTAAGGGCTCCAGTGACCTTGGAAATTCTTTCTGTGATAAGTAATTTGAACGTTAGCCTCCTGTTCAGAATAAAACCTAGATATCTCATCGAGCCTTTTGTATCGATAATTTAATTTTGAACCTTTAGTTTTGTGACGATTCCGTCGTGTAACCTGTACGTGTAACCAGGCTTCAAAGTAGGGGACTAACGTTCTGTTCACATGTATGTCCAGCCTCCTGGTCGCAATCTCTGCAGAGTCTGATGATTTATATACACAAGTGTCGTCGACGTACAAGGCCGTCTGAACACCATTATGTCCCATGGGAAAATTATGAGTCTTGATGGTGTACAGATGCGGCGCAAGTACCGAACCTTGGGGTACTCCCGCTTGCACTATGTATGGTCCTTTACGCGTATTGTGAATTTTAACGTAGAATTTACGGTTTTGTAGGTATGTTTGAATTGTTTTTACAATGAAAACAGGGTAATCATTCATAAACATTTTGTGGATTAATCCATCAGTCCAGACGGTGTCAAACGCCTTTGCAGAATCGAGTGCAACTACTACTGTCTGCTTGTTTTGGTTAAATGCATTTTTTGTATGGTGAGCATTTGTATTCATCATATTCATTGCCTTGAATACTGTTTGCACTGTCGTCCTGGCTGTCGTGGTACTCCAGGGACTCGTCTGATCCAGCCACCGATAATTTTCGCGGGGTTTCCCCCTCTGTGTTGTTTGTTATTATCCAGGGGGCCCCTGGTTCGGGCAGTTGATCCCTGGGTTATCTGGTGTTAGTTTACTTGGATTAGTACTCACTGTGACAGTTTCAAATTGCGTCCTGAGCTTTGTTTTGGCAGTTTTCGGGGATTTAAAGGTTGAAAGGTTGTGGCAATTGTGATTTTCTTTAATGCATCTGAGGCGTTTTGAATATGTGGGTTCAAAACCCGCTGTGGGTTCTTTGGGTGCCTTTCCGGGCTCCGACATTGACCGCTTCGCTACTTTCATTGGGATTACTAACGCTGGCGTGGAGAATACAATGAAATTCAAAAAATATAATTATGATAGTTGTCAGATTCTTATCTTAAAAAATCGTAGAGATACGAGAGCAACAACAGTACCTATACAAAGTTCTGGGTAACTTTTCAATGATTTCTTTTGGTGAAGTTAGTAGTTCTGATGGAACATATTGTATAGGTAGATTTCTGATTTCCTCTAATGTATTCGTGATTTCATCTTGCTCACTATTATTTACCTGTGAATTGACAAAGTTTCCCTGAAAAAATTCACCGAAAGCTGTGCATTTTTGTTCGTCTGTCGAGTATGTATTGTCATTTTGTTTCAGTGTGGGAAGCTGAGAAAACGATTTTCTAAACTCCACACTGAATTGTCGCGCCATTTTAGGTTTGTGCGTCTGCCAACGTCTTTGTAGATAATTTTTGTTGATAATAAGGTCTAAAATCTCTTGAGGAAGATCATCCTTATAAGGCTTACGAGTAACTATTTTTGTGGATATATCTCTGGCTGTGTAAATCGTTCTTCATTCTTCGTTCTTCCTCAAGAGAATTTCTGTCTGTTATGTTATTGTCCAAAGTCTTCCTGTATTTTGTCCAGTCTGTTGTATTGTAGTCGTGATAACGACCCTGCATCCTTGGGATCATGTATGTAGTCATAATTTCCAAGTACACAAGGTTGTGATCCGAGGTAAGTGTTTTGATTGATTGATTTTTTTGACGATCTTTGCGATTTCGTCATCGTCCATATCCTCTTCTGACTCATCTGTCAGTGCAACATATTTATTTTCTGTTTGTGTTATTGCTTTTTGGGATTTTTCTCTGATTAGTTTGTGAAAAAATTTTCTGGGAGTAACAAAAGGCTGTTCTACGCTTGCCTTCTTAACTGCTTTTACTTCTCTCATTTCTTGCTCATATCTGGCACTGTCAGTAGCGATTTTAAACTCGAAAAGACTGTTTGGCGAGTGAGGGAGATTTGCGAACCTGTCATTTTTGAGTTTACGCTGCTCGTCTTCAGATATCTGGCTATTGGAGTCGTAATGCAGGTTGTTTGGGCGTTTTCCTCACCTCCTGTTTGCATAAGTGTATTTATTTGGGGTACATTTACATTTCAGGTCATTGATGTTAAAATCGAATAACTTGTTAATAACGTTGGTAGGTAGATTTGCTGTAGTATCTGAGTAATGTACCAGTACGTAAATGTATCCTCGATTGGGGGTTTTTCTCCTGGTTCTTTCTTGTCATCTGCCATATCCACTATAGTAGTATCCCATGCAGCTATCTGCGCTGCTTGTGGATTTAATAGACTCGTCTAAGATGTCTATTAGTCTTTTTACTGATTCGTCATAATCAGTGCCTGAATTTGTGTTTACGCTATCGTCCTGGCTGTCGTTGTATTCTTGGGATTCATCCGATCCAGCCACCGACGATTTACGCGGATTTTTCTTCTCTTCTGGGGTTATTCTTTTTGTTTGCCGCCTCACCAACACCTTATCGGTCAGGTAAAGGTAGTTTGTTAATAATTTTAGCCAAGAGGCCCCTGGTTCGGGCAATTGACCCCTGGGTTATCTAGTGTTAGTGTAGTATGCTTTGTACTCACAGTTGTTGTTTCAAATTATGTTTTTAGTTTTGATTTGTCACTTCAAGGCGATGGTTTGAATGGTGTGACCGTAGTAACTCTATTGAATGCTTCAGTGTTGAATCTTGTTTTGAGTCGTTTAGAATAGGTAGTTTCAAAACCATCAACAGGTGCTATGGCTGCCCTACCGGACTCGAACATTTACCGAATTCCTTCCTTGGTTGAAATATACTTAACTGGCAAGGGAAAAACTGTAAGATTTAAAAGACAGCTGTCAAATTCTTATCTCTCAAGATAACAGAGATATTTTAGCAACAACAGTACCTAGACAAGGCTCTAGGTGTACTCTCTTGCACTGAGCGATGACGTCACCACGTAGTCTTACGTCTGACGATAGTTGGTAACAAGTCGCCATTATGATTTGGTTCTCCAGTAGGTTCTGTGTTGCTGAGGAGGATGTATGTCGAATTTTCCTGTTTTATATCCTGAATGCCCGTAATGAGTGCTTCTTGAACTCATTCATGCCCCTACTCATACCAATTTCACAGAAAATCATCGACAATCTGAGAAAAAGTATTTCTGCAGTCGCATAGATGAGTACACAGGCATTTTACAATGTCATTTGACGAAAATTATTGAATTTACTGTAGATGTGAGTGTATTTAGTTTCAAATGTTCACGTTTGTCATGGATACATTGTACGTCTCAATAATTTCTTTTCTCGTATGACAGTTTCTGAGTTTTGCGTTTAGTTCTTTGACCGCTCTAGTCAATTCACCTATTTAACTCTGCAATTTCCTCGGTGAGGGTCGAGAAATCTTCCATGGTTACGCCTGGGGTTGTCTGTTGGAGTATTTCAGCTCTCACATTCGTATTCTGAGTGGTAATAATCGTAATGCTGGAAATCTTCTAATGAGTTGGTATTTTATCGTCTGGCCTGCCATTGTTTGGTTTCAAGTATGAGAGCGAGAACATATCTACCCAGACAACACACCAAATCCCAAAGATATCCACAGAATATCTTTTGTGGATATCCAATATATCCGTGGATCTAATATGGATATCCAAATGTCCGTCTATATCCAGAATATAGAAGATATCCTATGGATATTCAGCAAAATATCTAATTAGTATCTTCCAGACAATACAAGAAATCCCAGAGATATCCACAGAATATATTTTGTGGATATCCAATATCCAAATATGGATATCCAACCAAATGTCCGTCTATATCCCAGGATATAGAATTCAGATATTCAGCAAAATATTTTATAGGTATCTTTAGTAGACATTCATAAGTAACCAAATGAATGATAACGTCGAAAGAAAATAGAGATAAAAAATATTTCCAACAATCTGCCTTTGAGTTTGCCCACTAAGGAAAAAGTCATCCTTATTAGGACTCTTCAGCAATAAATGGAAATTCTCGACTCCAGTCTCTAATAGAGTCTTAATGCGAAAAAATGTTCGATCAACTCAATTATGGCGGGTTGAGCATGAGTAGATGCGAAAGTGGTATTGCCATCTATACTTAGGAAGCAATATCAAAAATTACATCTAGTAGTTATCCACGATGGTTTGCGTCCGCGCTAAGACTTTGATATATGTGGATGTCCATGGGATATTGAATACACCTTAAAAAAATTAATTTTAAATATCTGAACGGTACTATTAGCCACAATGGCGAGCACAATGGCGTAATTTTTTAATAATTTGCTATATAATTACTATTATTTATGGACATTTACATGTCTATAAATTACATTTTATGGATATAAAATAGATATCCACCATGGACTGGACATTCAGTGGATATTGGGATGTTCAGTAGATATCCAAAGGATTTGGTGTGCTGTCTGGGTATGTTTCTTCCAATCTTTCTAATTTAGTGAGGTAACTATCGCATTTTGAATAATTTGTGGTGTGATTACTCCCACAGTTGGCACATGTTGCAGGAGTTTCACGCGTTGTACTGAATGTTCGCGTGTGGTGATCCTCCGCATATTTAAGGCAACGCGCTGGCCAACTGCAGTTTGAAGTGGCATGCCCCCATTGCTAACAGTTATGACACTGGATAACTATTTTCATGGATTTTCGTAGCTCCCAAGTTACTCTCGTGTAGAGTACTCTACGAGTATTCTTGTTTACGATAATCCAGCGTCATTACTGGGCCTGTTATTACCAGGAATAGGTGGTTTTCATTTGATAAATTGCGCGTGCCTTAATCTCATGTTCTTCTGCTAGGTTTTCCTCGATATCTGCTATCTTAATACCTTCTGCGAGTCCACGTAATAAAAAAGCATGGAACTTATCCTCTTTGGCGGTATATGTATGGTATTTTTTCATTTTTAATACTTGATAACACTCTGTCGTGATCTTCTTTATTTTCTATGAAAATTATGGTTATATATATATATATATATATATATATATATATATATATATATATATATAATTTGTGTGTTTGATACTAACTTCCCCTTTAATTACTGCCCTAAGGTACTGGATCAGTTCGTTCCGGTTGTTGGTTTTGCCGTCAATAACTATTATTGTTGTTTTTTCTGACTGTGACTGGGGTAGATTTGACAGTTTTGGCTTCTTTAGAAAGCATGTCTTGTAATATACTAGCATTGTTTGATGTAGTAGCCTCGTCCAGATTTAATGGTCTAAATTTAGCCCCTTTCTTTCATTTTTTGACAATTTTGTCTATGTCATCTTCACTATCCGAATCCAAATTGTCCGTTATTAGTTGATATTGATTTTTTTTTGGTGGTCAGTGTAGTCTTCGACTTTTCTCTGATAAGTCTTAGGAAATTGGAACTGAATTTCCTTGGTTCTTTGAATAGTTGCTCATTACTCTGGATTTTTCGTCTTCCTTCTTGGTGTCTACTTCATATCGTGCATGTTGCTATGCCGTTCTCAGCTCGAACAGGCTGTTCGGAGAATGGGGGATGTTTTTGTGTCTCTTTTTTCTTGCCTTAGTCTATATTCCTCGTCTGAGGTGTGACTATTTGAGTCGTAGTCTAGGATATTACTTGTGACACTTGCGTCTCCAGAAGGGACAGGGAGTTATTTATGCTAGTTTTTTTTAGTAGTTTGCAAGATTGGGAATGTAGGGTCAAATTACTCAATTCGTCCCTAGTTTGGGCGCTTTCCACACTGCCAGTTGCAATAGTGATCGATTTTGAGGGTGGATTCGTGCTCAAGTCGTTGGCTTTGAAGTCTAATAGCTTTTTCATGACATTTTTCGAAAAAGCAAGTGTTTTATTTACGACAGTTTTCGTGGTTGGCTCCAAAACAAATTAATCTAAGATTGGGGACTTTTCCACTGGTCCTTTGGCTTCATTTTCTACAACTGTGGTGCCCATCTCGCTGCTTATACTATCAACGCTTTGTTTAGAGTCGTCTGATTATTCAAGAACATTTATCAGTTCCTGTACTGAAGAGTTGTGTTCATTAGTTGAGTCCTGGCTGTCTTGGCTGTCATGGTATTCTTCCATGATTCAGAGTCAGCCACAGACGGCGTTCTAATGATTTTTTCCTCCTCTATTGGGATATTGCCATTGCGTACTACTTTTCCATCAGTTTGACGGTCATCTAGAGGTCGTTCCTTGAACATTTTTTATTGTTATGGTTCGCGTCTGCCAACGAACTCAACTGTACATGACCCATAGTTAGTCGAAGAGAAAAAATAACCCTCTTCACTCGTCTTCTTCACGAATAAGGGCACTGTAGACTTTTCTGTTGTTTTCAGAGAACTAGCTTATCTAAGGATGATTTTTAATGTCACTTAACATACCCGATCTGTTCAATCATAGTTCTTTGTCCTTATGTCAATGGTAAGTAAGTTAACATTGGTTTATTCACTTACATTGTCCTAGTCCGTAGATATTGGTCTGAAGTGCAGGAATTTTACTTTTATTATGCATTGGAGTCTCATTTCTAATAAACCAATGATCTATAACTGTTATGTCCAATTTTCAAAGCTCTTTCTTCAATGGAAGTAGATAGAGATAGAGAAAGAAGTATTTTTAATTGCTTCTTCAATATTAACAGCTGGCTCTGTGTTTCAGAGATAAAGCAAAATGATCAGCAAACCTTTTTCTTTTGCTGGTAAAAGATGGGAGTACTACTGGTTTATTTATCCGACATTTTTACTGGTTCTATGTTTTCATTAATATTCTTTTAGTTACCAAAAGAGAAGGAACAAGCTAGGTTGCTTCCAAAAGAAGTAGATGACATGCAACGCAATCTCGGTCAAACCGACAAACAAATTAACACGGTAAACGAAAGATTACCTCAAGTTGTAGAAAGCTTAGATAAATTACCGCAAGATCTAGCCGAAGCCAAACGTAAATCCGATGCTATTCAATCGAATTTAAAGAAACTAAACCAACAAATCGATTTGGCTAGAGATATAGCTAATAGAATTAAAGTTGGACTTAAATTCTTTACTAATACCACGCTGGAGTTAAGAAATCCAAAGAATCTGGAAGCGCTAAGTACGTCATCTAAATTTTCGGGTTATTTTAAAACCGATCAACCCAAGGGGCTGATATTTTACATTGGAAATCCTAATGCATCGCATATACCTAAACAAAAATCTGTAAGTATGGATTTTTTTATTATTACCAACATTCTGCGTTCAGATATTACTGGAGGCAGAAGAAATAATTGTTAAAGTTGAAAATGTTATATCCCTTATATTCCGTGACGTGTATTAATATCCAGAGAATTTAATTTAGGTTTACCGAAGGTTTACTTTTATTTTTCTAATAAAATATGTATTTTTAGGAAGATTTTATGGCTTTGATAATTCAAAATGGATATCCTGTTCTTAAATTTAATATAGGCAATGAGAATGAGCAAATAATTAATCCAAAATATGTTGCTGATAATAATTGGTATCAATATATTATAGAGAGGTAAGTCCTTGTTTTTGTTTCTATTTGGAATTATTTTTAATATTATTTGAGTGAATTTTTTTTATTGAAAACACGAAAGACTGGTAAATAATTTTGGCAGAAAAAATTTCTACAAAATAAAATTTTTCACTGGAACTGTCGAAAAGTTAACAGGAAACTCCAACTCTCAACTGGCGTTCCGCACGCGACTTGACGTTTGTATGAGCGATGCTCCATATGAATCCATGATAACGCTGGCCGCGTGCCGCAGGAAAATCGCGGGCTTGATTCTAATTTTCAGCCGCGTGCGACCACGCGACAGAACCGCGTTAATGGGCTTTGAGTAATTTAAAAACATCTAAAGTATTGCCGCGCGCGATGCCTCGCGATCAGTCGCGCGCGACGTGTCGCATAAGTGGGCTTTTCCTCTTATTCTATGACTAATTGAAAGATCAAACGGACTTACCTGAAATGAAGTTCGATATCTATTATATCTAAAACAGTAGAAAATTTGTATTTCATAAAAGGGTGTACCTTTGTGGATATATCAGAATCATTTTATTGGTTTTATGCCTATTATTAGGCATTGTAATTGTTATTGAAGCTATAAAAAAACCCATGTTTCAGCGTTTTAGGAATAATAAACAGGAAAGGATCCACATAAATCCACAGGCATTGTTATACATATGACTTTGTTATAAACCTGTTTTACAGTATAGTTTCCAAGGCATTAAATCATATACATGATTCAGTTATAAACCAGTAATTATACTCGAACAATTTTTAAATTATTGACTCATCGAAGGATTATGATAGGCCGGCAACAATGTATTTCTAGAATTATCCATAATCCTCCTATGCAGCGGCGTAACAATAACTCTCGATAAAATGCTAATATTGAATAAGCTTTAGTTGACACGATTTTATTGATTTACGTTAAATATTAGAGTTATTGCAAGTTCACTTAAAGTCAGTCACTATTAGTGCCGCTCTTATTTTGACATCTGAGCATGCGTAGATCACTAACTTTAACAAAGATTGTGCCTGTCCTTAAAAGAGAGTTATTGCAAGTTCACTTAGGGTCAGTCACTATTAGTGCCGTTCTTATTTTGACATCTAAGCATGCGCAGATATTTATGTTCTAAAACTGACTTTATTAAGGATTGTGCCTGTCCTTAATTGTGAATGTTTAAGGGCAGCAGGTAGTGGCGACTTTATAGCTTTCGGATGCGCTCGTCATTTAAACCTTCTAAAATTATAATTTATAATGCCTCTTTAATATTAGGTACTATTATAGAATTTATTTGACTCTAATTACGATGTCACTATTAGTGGCTGGCTTTATAAAAATTTGCAATATCTCTATATTAAGGATAGGCACAATCTTTATTAAAGTTAGTGATCTGCGCATGCTCAGATGTCAAAATAAGAGCGGCACGAATAGTGACTGACCTTAAGTGAATTTGCAATAACTCTCTATTGTTTAATCTACTTTGTATGAAATGTCTGAAAAAGTTGACAAGCAATGGGAATTTTTTATTAATAATTTTACAAAAAAAAAAATATTTATAAAAAGTTCTGCAATAATAAATCAATAATGAAGAATAAAATTTGTATAATATTTAGTGGTATACAGGGAAAATTAAAAGTGCATTTAAATTTAAATACAGAACAAAATGTAATTTAAAATATTGGTAAAAATTTAAAAAGTATGGCCTTATAATAATAAATTTAAAGTTAAAAAAATACTTAAGAGGGTTATATACCCGTCCGCCATATTGGAAATGTTAATGTTTAAATAGCGGGCTTAATACTCACAAAAAAAATCTTTTGAAGTGAAAACTTCTTTAGCGGCTTTGAGCACTTAATAAATAAATAAATTGGAATAAATTGGAATAAATTGGAATAAATTGGAATAAATTGGAATAAATTGGAATAAATTGGAATAAATTGGAATAAATTGGAATAAATTGGAATAAATTGGAATAAATTGGAATAAATTGGAATAAATTGGAATAAATTGGAATAAATTGGAATAAATTGGAATAAATTGGAATAAATTGGAATAAATTGGAATAAATTGGAATAAATTGGAATAAATTGGAAATAAATTGGAATAAATTGGAATAAATTGGAATAAATTGGAATAAATTGGAATAAATTGGAATAAATTGGAATAAATTGGAATAAATTGGAATAAATTGGAATAAATTGGAATAAATTGGAATAAATTGGAATAAATTGGAATAAATTGGAATAAATTGGAATAAATTGGAATAAATTGGAATAAATTGGAATAAATTGGAATAAATTGGAATAAATTGGAATAAATTGGAATAAATTGGAATAAATTGGAATAAATTGGAATAAATTGGAATAAATTGGAATAAATTGGAATAAATTGGAATAAATTGGAATAAATTGGAATAAATTGGAATAAATTGGAATAAATTGGAATAAATTGGAATAAATTGGAATAAATTGGAATAAATTGGAATAAATTGGAATAAATTGGAATAAATTGGAATAAATTGGAATAAATTGGAATAAATTGGAATAAATTGGAATAAATTGGAATAAATTGGAATAAATTGGAATAAATTGGAATAAATTGGAATAAATTGGAATAAATTGGAATAAATTGGAATAAATTGGAATAAATTGGAATAAATTGGAATAAATTGGAATAAATTGGAATAAATTGGAATAAATTGGAATAAATTGGAATAAATTGGAATAAATTGGAATAAATTGGAATAAATTGGAATAAATTGGAATAAATTGGAATAAATTGGAATAAATTGGAATAAATTGGAATAAATTGGAATAAATTGGAATAAATTGGAATAAATTGGAATAAATTGGAATAAATTGGAATAAATTGGAATAAATTGGAATAAATTGGAATAAATTGGAATAAATTGGAATAAATTGGAATAAATTGGAATAAATTGGAATAAATTGGAATAAATTGGAATAAATTGGAATAAATTGGAATAAATTGGAATAAATTGGAATAAATTGGAATAAATTGGAATAAATTGGAATAAATTGGAATAAATTGGAATAAATTGGAATAAATTGGAATAAATTGGAATAAATTGGAATAAATTGGAATAAATTGGAATAAATTGGAATAAATTGGAATAAATTGGGAATAAATTGGAATAAATTGGAATAAATTGGAATAAATTGGAATAAATTGGAATAAATTGGAATAAATTGGAATAAATTGGAATAAATTGGAATAAATTGGAATAAATTGGAATAAATTGGAATAAATTGGAATAAATTGGAATAAATTGGAATAAATTGGAATAAATTGGAATAAATTGGAATAAATTGGAATAAATTGGAATAAATTGGAATAAATTGGAATAAATTGGAATAAATTGGAATAAATTGGAATAAATTGGAATAAATTGGAATAAATTGGAATAAATTGGAATAAATTGGAATAAATTGGAATAAATTGGAATAAATTGGAATAAATTGGAATAAATTGGAATAAATTGGAATAAATTGGAATAAATTGGAATAAATTGGAATAAATTGGAATCAATTGGAATCAATTGGAATAAATTGGAATAAATTGGAATAAATTGGAATAAATTGGAATAAATTGGAATAAATTGGAATAAATTGGAATAAATTGGAATAAATTGGAATAAATTGGAATAAATTGGAATAAATTGGAATAAATTGGAATAAATTGGAATAAATTGGAATAAATTGGAATAAATTGGAATAAATTGGAATAAATTGGAATAAATTGGAATAAATTGGAATAAATTGGAATAAATTGGAATAAATTGGAATAAATTGGAATAAATTGGAATAAATTGGAATAAATTGGAATAAATTGGAATAAATTGGAATAAATTGGAATAAATTGGAATAAATTGGAATAAATTGGAATAAATTGGAATAAATTGGAATAAATTGGAATAAATTGGAATAAATTGGAATAAATTGGAATAAATTGGAATAAATTGGAATAAATTGGAATAAATTGGAATAAATTGGAATAAATTGAATAAATTGGAATAAATTGGAATAAATTGGAATAAATTGGAATAATTTGGAATAAATTGGAATAAATTGGAATAAATTGGAATAAATTGGAATAAATTGGAATAAATTGGAATAAATTGAAATAAATTGGAATAAATTGAAATAAATTGGAATAAATTGGAATAAATTGGAATAAATTGGAATAAATTGGAATAAATTGGAATAAATTGGAATAAATTGGAATAATTTGGAATAAATTGGAATAAATTGGAATAAATTGGAATAAATTGGAATAAATTGGAATAAATTGGAATAAATTGAAATAAATTGGAATAAATTGAAATAAATTGGAATAATAATAGGCATTCGTTGAAAATTATTCCCTAACTATTCCAAAAAATCAAAAATGCACAACGTTAATATTTAAGTTTTCACTTCTACCGGCACTCCCGGAGTGCAACCCGTGTTTTTTTTTATCCGATCTTATTATGCATCGTAAATAGGCGCATGATAAAAAATTAAAAAATAAAATGAAAAAATATAAAAAAAGTCATAAACATAGTAAAGGGGCTATAGGAGTTTTGCCTCATTCCTTATGTAAATTAACTTGGGAAATCGCTAAGGTTAAAAGTAGCAAAAAACGTCAATATCAAGGTCACATGTCGAGAATCGAAGTCTGGCTTATCAGTAAATATGATAACGTTAGCTCGCGGTTGGATAATGTCGGGAATCTAAGATGGTGGACGTAAACAACGAAAAATATACGAGGTAAACGAAAAACAAAGCCAGAAATGCATTAACGAATATATCTGTTATTATTGATCCGATTCAAACGGGACAAACGGCATTCAGCGTGAACTGTTATCTGGCATCTGGCATTTCCAACGAAAGAATTGTTGTCGGCGTTTAACTTAAACTGTTATCTAGCTTTGATTTTCATTCACTTTAAGCCCTTTATCAGCGATTTATCGATGTTCCAAAGAACATTTGTCGAAGATGACGGCAAATATGTGATCCTCACGTTCTACCGTTTCATTTGATGTATCACGTAGTTCTAGCTCGTCATCAATTTTAAAATGACGTTTGAATGACAGATTCATTATTAGCATGTTGCTTTACATTATATACTCAAAAATTACAGAAAACGGAGACATTAATTCAAAAAAGTGCCAATAAGGCACAACGGATGGCAAATTCATTATTAGTATGTCAAGTGACATTTCCTTTTCTAAAAGCATGAGAATCGGTAATATTAAAAATACCGGTAGTAATGATATGATAATTTCGTCATATGCCGATTAAAATTATTACTTATATGCCAGTTGCCTTGTTCAAATCGAAACATTATTAGTGGAGATATACGTTACCGACCGTTCTCTTATGATCACCACTACGCAGGTTTTTTCAATACCGAAAATGGGCCCCCATACTCCCCATTATTCACGAGAATGAACGAGCCATCAACATCGCTTCTTCACATACACATAGCGATATCGATTCCTCACGATTCACAACGGTCACCGCCACTTCTTATTCTTCTCCACGATTCGTCTTGAAGTTTCAAGGCTTTTTCAGGGGCTGGTAACTGACATTGAAGGTCTAGCAGTCGACCAAACTTCTTACGGAACACATATGCGCGTCCTTGATGCTGGCGGAAGTACTACCCAGCTAGCACCGACACGTGATTTTCACGTGAAATACACGGCACATTTTACGTCGAAATCACCAATTTATGACGTGCTAGTGACGTGATTATGACGGCAATATGTCACAGATCAAAGACGTCATACAGTGACGTGATAAACACGTCACCGGATAACGTGTTTAGACGTCAAAAAAACACCATAATATTCATTTAAAAATGTTTAATTTGTAAAAAAATGTTTATAAAAAACGTTTTATTTAAAAAATGTTTAACAAAAATATGTTTTATATAAAAAAAGATAGGTTACTGCATAAAATTTCTGAATTGAAACATAGTATACTAACCTGAACTATTACTAAATAAACATTACTTCTTAGAATATGTACTTAGAATGTATAAATTACAAAAGATTATATAGCAGTGTCCAGATATTCAACAAATCATTCCGAATATACAGGCTTGAAACAGCTTCAATGGTATCCTTATTAAATTTTCGTTTCACTAAAACAAAAATATAATAGTTATAACTACCAGAAACTTAATTATTTAAATAAAATTGGAGCCAAAAAATAGAGTTAGCATTGACTGAGAAAGACAGAAATTGTTTTATATATTAAGCTGTCACAAAAGTGATATATTTGATGGTTCACAAATTTAACAAGATAAATAAAATCAGATCCGTCAAGAGAAATCAATGAAAAAATTTAATATGCGCCTGGCTAAAGAGTACTAGATGCTCCTAGCTAACACAAAATTTAGTATTTCTTCATGGGCCAAAAACCTAATATTTTAATAATAATTTTATGATGCTAAGTTTTAAAGTGATGTAAAATTGTGAATTTTAAACCAGGTTAACCTGACTTTTTTATAATTAATGAAATGAAGAAATGTTATTATTTTTACAAGGTATATATTAATAAGAGGAAAAATTATTTTACCCCCAAGCTCTTTTGAATGTAAAGGTGAGATTTTTAATAATTGTGAAAAATAATTATTGACATTTGAAGAAAAAAATGTTGTTTGGAATAAAAGAAATGTACTTATAACATTGTCACAAAAGTATGAATTTTACTCATAATAAAAAATAAGTTTTGCTAGACAAAGCAGTGCTTACCTACCAATAGGTTCGTCATCAATAACGAATTCATCAGCTTCACTTGAAAATATTCTTCTTAATGGCTTTCTTTTACAAGGAAGAGGTTGTAACTCATCATCACTTGTTATATCCTATGTCATAAGAACCTTTGTTGCTTTTTGGCTAGCTATTTGGTAATTCTCTAAAACAGATTAATAATTTTATACACTATACTTTTTTAAATAAATAAAACGGCTCACAGAGATGGTTTACGAAATACTATAACTATAATAGGTCTCAGTTACCAACAAAAATTCAAAAAATATAATATCAAGGTATATAATGCAAAATAATTTCATAAAACAATGTAATTAAAACCACAGTACATAAAGGGAAAGGTTTTAGTAATAATACATAGACCAGTGTTTTAATTGTCTAAAGGTGAGTTTAGTCAGCCTGATTTAGTTTCAACACAAAAGTTATCAATTTATTTCAATGTACCTGTTTATACAGAATAACATAGGCATCAACATTAACATAGTAAAGATAAATAAAAATCAACTTTATGCTCAAATCTTAGGAATGTGTATGTTTAAATTATCTTTATGAACGGTTTTGTTTTAAAATCCTTAAATTTTTGTTTATATTAATGTCTACGTTAATAGTTAAAACAAAATTAGGCTAGCTACAGGCACCTTTACAATATAAAAAATCACTCACCTTCGGTAAAATATGTTCTATAAATAGGAAAGAGTCCAATTTTTTCCTTTTTTAAGCTCTTGTTAAAAGATTATTGTTGTTTATAAGAACCTCATTTCCCAGGATGTCGGCCACTTAGAACTTAAAGTGGTTTAATAATACTCCGGTGCCGTGCTTGTCGGCGTATTGAATTCCTATAAACATACTAAAAATAAACAATAATATCGCACTAAACTTCCTAACTACTTACCTTCAAAACACATACAAAATCATACAATAAAAGAATGTTCCAAACTAAGTTACAAAAATAACACAAAATGGCGTGAACCGCTAACCTTGGACAATGACATGACAGCTGACATTTCTAAACAGTGTTGACATAAAATTTCATTTAAAAATGAAAATTCCCAAAAATCCCTAGATTTAAAATGAGAATCATAAATTTATTATAAACACTAAAGATGTTTTTATTAATAAATAGAATGTAAAACAATAAAGGTATAGAATCGACGTGTACACGTGCGCAGTTTAACGCCTCATTTCAGAACGTGACAAACTAGTCCCTAAATAACGTCATAGTACGTCTTATTTTGGTGTCATAATGACCGCAAAATAAACGATGTTGTATAAATTACCTTCTATTTATCTAATAATGAATAACAAAAACTCGAATTGCATTTATGACATAAATAGGTGTATTTTGTTCGCAACAACTGTGTTTACGTGTCAAATTGGTCCGAAAATGACGTCATTATTACGTTACTTTTGCGTCAAAAAATCACATCGACGTATTTGACCAAAATTCAACGTGATTATGACGTGAAACGACGTCCGGTGCTAGCTGGGTATGGACCAGCGAGTAGTCTTTTGGAAGCGAGAGCAGATCTTGTTGCTTGGTCGTAACACCATGTCTTGCTTTTCCGGTACCTCCATATGCACCCATACATTCTTCAAAGACAAGGTCAGGTGTTTCTTGGAGCTGGTTTACTTCTTCTTCCTCGTCATGGTCACCCTCAAACGGCGCTAGCCGGTTTTGGTGCACTACCTTCGGTTTACCGTTCGGGATCCTACTTATACGGCAGATGACATCATTGATTCTTTTCTTGATGAGATACAGACTTTCCCAAGATCTTTGAAGCTTCGGAGAATAACCTTTCTGTTTTTTTGGGTTATGGAGCCAGACTTTGTCGCCTTCCTTGAAACATCTTTCTGTGGCTTGGGTATCGTACCGTTTCTTCATCCTGTCGCTGGTAATTTGAAGATGCGAGCGGATCAATTCATGCATATCGTCCATTCTTCTTCGTAACCGAATTACATAATCTTCACCAGCTATATCTTCTCCAGGTCAGCATTCAAACTCGAGGTCGCACGGTAGTCTTATCTCATGCACAAACAAGACCTTTGCAGGTGTTTGGCCTGTTGATTTATTGACAGCGGATCTATAAGCCATTGCAAAGAGCGAAAGATACTGATCCCAATCTCGCTGATGGTTTGAAACCACTTTTGACAGATATTTTCCAATGGTCTTATTCATTCGCTCTACCATTCCATCCAAAGTAAGTGATCTGTCTGTGGTTTCGAATGCGAATTAAATAACAAATACATTGTATATGCCTACAAGACATATTTAATTGTGTGTTTATTAGTAAATTGTACGAGAATAATCACTGTGACTTTAATAAATCGCAAGTGTGTCAATTCTACATCAAGAAAAGGATTGGATTATTTGACTGTGTCAGTTATCCACTACCGAAAATGTTATGCCTAGATGTTTTTATCCAAGAATTGGTAGACATGCAACCACAAATGCACAGAGATGTATTTCAGGTTGTCTATCAATTTCTGTAAAGGGGGGATTATGGCAAAGATGTAAGGGAGGTGGATTCCGAAGTTATGTATGAAATTGATCGAGCCGATGGGTATAGAACCCTCCTAAATAATTTAGCAATTGTTAGATTATTTATTACATCTATCTATCTAACTGAATTAGGGCGTGGTTCAAAGCCCACTCGTACTAAAGCTCTAGACTTATTGTACCCCTCACAGTTTCTATCTCATCAGTTTGATTTTCTTGATGAATTCGAGAATATGTGCTTTCGCGATTTTTTAAGGTGCCTCATAATGTACGCCATTTAAGGTTCCGAAAGCAGCATAGTACATACATAGTACATAGGGAGTCATCAGATATCCCTAAGAGATTTAGGTGTCTTGTAAGGCCGCAGTGTCCCGTAAGGAGTCCTATTACAGCCTTGAGTTCGCTTCTGCTAAGGTTTAGCAGTTGATTTTGTCTGCTCGTGGATGGCCCCTCTATGAATATTTTGGACTGTCTAAGTCCAGGAAGTTCCAACCAGAGCCTATGGTGTTCTCTATGTATTTGTTCCTTTAACATGTTGGTATCAAATACCACATATGGGTTCTAATCCAATTAGAGTTGTTTCCGCTCCCTACCTTGCTAGGAGGTCTGCTTTCTCTTTTCCAAACACTCCCTCACGTCCTGGCACCCATTCAATGGTGACCTTGTTATGTTCTGCCAGGGCCTGGAGAGACTGTTGGCAATCAAGTATTTAGATTGTACTTCTACCCTTTTCAGTACGTTAAGGGCTGCCTGACTGTCTGTCATGATAAAAAATCTCTTATCTCTAAAAGAGTCATTTAACATGACTTTGGCGCAGGCACTTATTGCTGTTACTTTAGCCTGGAAGACTATTGTCAGTGACCCCAGGTTCAAATTAGTTATTTTCCCAGATTTTGGCCCTTTCTGGTATTTGAATGAAGTAAATAATGGGCGTTGTATCCGATGGCATTCTTGATACCGGATTTTGTTTTAATTTCTCTAATATCATTGTGTGGTGTCCTTTTCTTGAAAGTTCCCATACAAATCCCATAAACAGCCTGTAGGCCGCCGCCATAGCCTTCTACTCCACCACAAGGTGTAATGGAGGAAGACCTAGCAGTACTTTATTGCTGCTGTTTGCGTAGTTCTAAATGCCCCTGTTATTATTAGACAGGCTAGCATTTATACCTTGTCTAATTTTTTAATAGCTGTTATGCTTTTAGTCTTGTACCACCATATGACTGATGAGAAAGTTAAAACAGGTACTACAACCATAGTATAGAGCCAGTCCCATCATACTTGGTTTAAGTCTCCTTATGTTTTCCTTCCAATCATCAGACTATAGTATTCTTACAGCTTTTTCTGTTGTTTTTTCTATATGACTGCAGAATCAAAAGTGATTCCAAGATACTTAACCTCTTTTACCATTTTTAGATGTTGTCCCCACATATAAAGCTCCTTCATTTCTTGAAGGTTTCTTGTGAATACAACAACAGAGGTTTTTGTGGGGTTTGTGGACAATCCCTCTTTTAGGCACCATTTTTCGACGAAATTTAGTACCTGCTGTATCCTTTCGTTTACTACGATGCTTATGTCGTCTGCAAACACCATAAGAGGTCATCAACCACCAAGGTCCACACAAGAGATAATACTCCTCCCATACCATTCTTGTTGTGTTTAGGAGATTACTGGTAATAGTTCTATGATTAGGCATGTACTCAACCCACTTCGTAATGCATTGGGCTACTCCACGCCTGTGCATAGATCCCAGTATTGAATTGTATCAAGCCGACTCAATCCTTTTATATCTAGAAAGACTGCTAGTGTTACATCTTTGTTTTTCAATGCCTGTTCACAGTGTTCAGCGTGTAAACGCAAAGCAAGTGCACGAACAGAAAGAATGACGTAAGAATGTATCTGACTACCACAGAACGAAAGCAGAGATGGGAAGGACTGGCACAACCAGTTGTTATTTTGGAACTTTCTAAATATTTTTGAGGGTATTTAAACTTTAAAATACGTAACCACAGAGCGGGAATAGGGGAAGTACTATCTATGATAATTGAGAACAAGGCGTGAAATATAATTCCAACAGGCTATAGAATTGTGTCAGAATTAGTGTCCAATCATCTATTACAGTATAAAATATATAATAAAGAAATATCTTATCCTAATTATAAAAGTTCAACAAACTATAAAATATAAAATTATGTACAGTATGATATGTTTGGAAGTATCAAATAAATAAACATAAATACTTATATTATTACAAACCACTATATATTTTCACAATAATATTTTTATTTTTTTTAGAGTTGGATTTAATGCAAAACTTTCAATCCGCGAAGAACTACAAGACGGCAACGAATATATAACCCCCGTAGAGAAATCCCTTTCCGGACCGTACACCATATTCAATTTAGATAACAAAAATTCCAAAATATTCGTCGGAAGTATTCCTAACAACTATCAAGTAGCCGAAGGCTTAGATTCTGGTTCATTCGATGGCGAAATGGAAGATCTGGTCATAGGAAACACACCGTTATCCCTCTGGAACTTTAATTACGGTTACGAGAATAATCATGGTGCTTTGGAACGAAACAAATTAGTAAATCTAGCTCCAAGTAATGGATATAGATTCAATGGGAATGGATACGCAATACTTGATGCTAGATCGTTGCAATTCAGATCTAAATCAACCATACAACTCTATTTCAAAACTTTCGCTAAAACCGGTTTACTATTTTTAGCTGGAAAAGGGAAAACTTTCATTTCCATAGAGATACAAAATGGAAAAGTTTTGTATCAGTATAATTTAGGTAACGCTACTAAGAAATGGGTTACTAGTAA